>JADDOH010004141.1:0-43830 GCA_016648135.1 Agrypnia vestita
AAAGAGCATTGATGCCTGGTTGCCATGACAACCGGGTATCATCATCATCAGCAATTGGTCACCCCCGACCCAGTCGGGCGTGAATACCGTGTCTAAGTCGGTAACCTGGGCGACAGGTCTGGAACTCGCAATTAAAATATGAATCGAGAGAAATGATGCTCTCGGAAAGTAAAATTACGCCTCGCTTTGAACATGTAAATGTGTTGTACAGCGTGATCCAGACATGTCTTTCATACTGGCACAATATTGTATTATAAATGCTAATGAATGTCTCTGATTTCAGAATTTTGAATTCCTTGTTGAAATCCAGGAGCTTGACAGAATTGCATCATGACTGTATGTAAAAATGGAATGTCACATTTTATTGTTCAATAAAAGAGAAAGCGGGAGGTATTATTATTTGCGTAAGACGCAAGTTTGCCCTATTATCTGAACCATTTTGGTTGAACACTGAAAGTAAAGTCATTTTAAAAATCCCGGCAAACTCAGTTGCCGGTCACTTTGAAGAAATTACATGGTCAAAAATATTTTATGAAATTTACCTAAAATAAAGAGTTTTCAAGTAAATGCACACACACACACTGCGCGATATAGAGAGTTATCGGCAGTGATATGGTAAAAAACACATTTTTTCTGATAATTGAGTATCTTATGGGAATTAATCAAAGTGAGATTGCAGCTCTCACAGACTTAAAATCAAACTGAAACCTTTTTTACAGTGTTCTCAACAAGAATACTTCTTAAGTTAATGTGTTTTTACGCATGTAAAGTTGTACCGGGACGCCGGAGAAAGTTTTCTCCGCGGCCCCCTTTGAAGGCATATAGCGCAAGTAATATTTTCATGACAGGCTTGAAAATATTACTACAAGACGCGCCTAGTCAATACCTATCCATTGGTAATACTAAGACATCGATAAACATTTGGTCACTAATTTTTAATGAATTTAATCTGACCACCACTGAGGTAAATTTCCGCCGGAATCACAAAATAGAAATAACTTTTGACAGAAGTATCCGATCTTGATGAATCTTGTTGCATCATGATCGCAAAGTAAATACCTATTCAGAGAGTATACACATGCCTATATAGGCTCATGTTTTGACTTGGAAGAAAAATTGACCTTTTGAACTTTTCTTAAAAGCGCGATAAGTATCAAAAACCACTTTGTCCAAAGACGAAAGTGGTATCAAAATACTCGTTAGGGCGAGTACTATGCAGTAATCATGAAAAGCATCGCGTAACAATTAAAATTACCTACTTTATGACCTGATTTAACTTCGACCCTTCACGGTCGACATAATTAACGCATTTTCATAAATTAGTAGGACCTGCAGGTCCGATGAACTGTGTCACGGCCTTATGCAAGGTCAGGCCTATACGTGACATAGTTTGTAGCCCTGTGGGGTACATGCAAAACCTGTAATTAACCAATTTTTTGTCTTCAGACCGAGATCAGTACGGCCGCTCGCGGGTTTAGTTCCTAGAAGGCGCCGCGAGATGGCACCAGTCGCGGTTCAAACCGCGGCGACAGAGAGGGGAGATTTGGCTCGCTCTGATTGGGTTACGTAACATGCTGTCATATCATATCTTGTAAATCTCTGAGAATGTTATATAATAAAAAGGTTTTGTAGAGCGGTCACCTGATGCACATTACGTGCGGTGATTTAAACGCTGTCGGATCACTTTCATCTGCATTTTATTTATCTCCCGATACCTATTGGAGAATTCTGCTGGGACCTGACTACTGCAGTGAATCTACGATCCAGCCTCCGCGATCTTCGGCGCCTCTGGCTGAGAATTTTGGACGACGGCCGGCGCTTCTCTATGACGAATTTCGCATCACAGCGAAAGTATGCTGCTTGACACGAGACACCCGTGCTGTATTTCTTCGGCCATTACTACGTTTCTTGGCCGACGGAGCGGACTGAGCGGACCGCCCTATGTTTTGTTTGTTCTGTCCGGAACAACCTATATATTAGGTCCTTACATATGAAATTGACGTTTAGTATGGGAGGAACATAAAGCCGATTTTTTTTATTATAATATATTTATTTAATCAAAGTATGTACCATTGCTATCTATGCACTTTTGCCATCTCATAGGTAGTTCATCGATCCCTTTACTATAAAAACCATTCGGACGGGAATCAATAAAATCTTTGAAGGCGGTTTTGACTGCCCCATCGGAGTTGAATTTTTTCCTTTGCAAGAAGTTATCCAAATTTCGAAAAAAATGATAATCTGTTGGGGCAAGGTCCGGAGAGTACGGTTGATGTCTTAGACATTCCAATTGAAGCTCCTCTAATTTGGTAGCCGTCTGTTGTGCAGTGTGTGGTCTAGCGTTATCATGAAGCAGCAGTGGCCTAGAGCGATTAACCAGCCTCGGTTGTTTAGCAGCTAGCTTTTCCATCATGGTTTACATTTGCTGACAATAGACATCTGCCGTAATCGTCTGGCCAGATTTAAGAAAGCTGTAGTGAACGACACCAGCACTAGTCCACCAAACGCTCACAAGTAACTTTTTTGGAGTCAATTTTCGCTTGGGGCATGGTTCGGCTGGTTCGGCAGGGTTCAGCCCTTGCGATGAGCGCTTCCGATTATCGTACAGGATCCACTTTTCATCACAGGTAATGATTCGATTTAAAATCCCTTCAGTATTGTGCCGGTTGAGTACTGCAACGCAGCAGTCAACGCGCGTTTGTTGATTTGCTTCACTCAATTCGTGAGGTACCCACCTTTCAAGCTTTTTCACCTTACCAATTTGCTTCAAGTGGATTAAAACAGTTTTATCACTAACACCGCAGCTGCAGCTAACTCGGATGTGGTTTGCGATGGATCCGCTTCCACAATAGCCTTCAATTCTTCATTATCAATTTTGGTCTCCGGCCGTCCACGGGGCTTGTTCTGCAGGTCGAAATTTCCAGAACGAAAACGTTGGAACCAAAAACGCACTGTGTTTTCTTTTGCGGCACCGTCGCCATACACATCATTAATCCTTCGAGCCGTTTCTGCAGCACTGGTGCCACGGTGGAACTCGTACTCGTAAATAACGCGATATTTCAAGTTTTTCATTTTATATACTGAGTGACGCAAAGAAAAAAACAATTGAGGAAAAAACAAATGAATTATAATTTTCAAAACACAAATACATGAGTAAATAGCTGTATAAATTTGGATTTGGAATTCCTAACTAATGAGAAGATATTTGAGATCAAATTTGCCAGTACGGAAAAACGTCAATTTCATATGTAAGGACCTAATATTATAGTACTAAAACTGTGCACAATAAATATTTAAGCCACCCTCATAATTCAAGATCATTATTATTTGGGGTGCTTAATATTAATGTACTTATTAGTAAATTTTTAGTTTATTTATTATGTATAATCCACCATTCTAATTCTATTCATGTCTTGGTACATAAATATTTGTTCAAATCTTAAACATCTGGGTTAGGGATAAAATATAATAATAATAAATATAAACCCATTTATGTTCCGAAAAAATAATGTTTTGTATACCACAATGCTTACAGTGAAGAATTATAACACTTTTCTAAAAAAATAACACCTTCGCCACATATGCATTAGGAGAAACTTGCTTGAGAACAAATGTTTCGAGGAATTACGAGCAACACACCACTCAATTTCTTTTCCGTTTTACGCAGAAGCATAAAACGTAAAAGATCCAGCGGTGTCTAATAAAAGCTCGACTTTAATTAATACTGTTTCCCGAGGAACTGGCAGCAAACACTTGGCAACAGACGTTCAGGAGGTGGGAGGGAACAGTGTAGGGACCGCTCCTCCAACAATTGCTATCTTGACTTTGCTTTTTTAGGAAAGTAATATTTTTATAATCACTAAACTCAGAAAAAATAAAATTGTATTAACGAAATCCGTCCGCTCCATCTCGAGAGATCCCCTGAGGTACAGATAATATTCACATCATCCGATATATATATTTTTTCATTTAATTTAATATATATTATGGTACAAATATAATTCTTATATATTTGCATATCAAATTGACATTTTTAATACTTTATAGTCATGTAGACCTCATTAGTGAAGAGAAGCTCTTGAGTCTGAAGAGGGAGCCACAGTTACTTTTTTATACATAGGTACATATGCGAGTCATATAATAATACGGTAATAAAAGATAATTTGATAATGAAGTATTGAAGTATTTTGAAAAAAGGTTTAAATGATTTATGAATTTAAGTTTGATTTTAGGAAGGTTTTAATTTTTTTGATTTGTTCTGAGAGGTTACTGATGCAGCGTGTCTCGGTAGGTAAATTATTGTAGTAGTTAATGGCTCTATATATATAGTGATTCTGCATTTGGGTTGCTTTATATTTAGGCATTATGAATTGGTTTCCATTTCTCATAAGCTCGAAGTATTCCTGGTTTTCGGTAAGGTTTTTTTTGCATATGTCTGTTATATATACATGTTATATAACCTCCTGATATATACTTTTGGAAGATCATATTCCTTGTTAGTTTAAATCCACCTTATACCATTCAATTCATATATGAAATAAAAACGTTCATAAAACTGCATCGTAAATTTTCTTAACGACGCATTTTTTTTATAAAAGAACAATATAGTCACTCCCCTGAGGGAAAAATAAAAAGGAAGTTGTACAACACAAGCCAACAGAGAACATTTGTAGCATCCAAAAATTGCGAACGAATCAAAAAAAAATTAAGAGGACTTAGAGTATTTTTTTACGAAATACAGGCTAGATATTTTTAAGAACTGTATATTTCAGACATAAGTACATTGCTAATCTGAGCAACGAACACTATTGTTTTGTACACAAGGTGTGTTCTAAATTTTGTTCAGATAATCGTAATATATTATACAATGTTTAAGAAAATGACGGGTTATCATGCTCCATCTAAAGAAGTTCCTAAGACTTTTGATAGTTCAAGAAAACGGTCTAAATTTTCGTAATATTTCTAAAACGACAATCTTAAAAGTGTATAAAAAAATTCAAGGAACAAGAAAGGCTCAATATCTTGAGAGAAATATATCGAAAATGATCAATGACTGGATGATCGTTATATTTTGCTGAAAAAAATCCTTAAAAATCTAAATAAACAGCTATCCGTTTACGATACAACTGCATAATGCGAATTTTAAACATTTGATTTTCTAAACTGTATACAGTGAAGAAAATTTTACAATTGAAGCAAATAAGTCAAAAACGTTAACTTGAATGCAAAAATATCAAAATATGCCATTATCGTTATGGAAATAAGATCTCGAACGACGAGAACAAAATCAATTTTCGTGTCAGAAAAATCATAAAAAAGCGCGCAGGAAATCGAATGAATCCCTCCGTGAAAAATGTATCTCAAAAACGGTAAAACCGCCGCCATGGTTCGAAAATATTGTAAGAGTATCTTTCTTGAAACTAGATGGAAAAACTGGTTGAAATCAAAAAGAAAATGAATTCTGAGTGAATTAATAAATATTAAATCTTAAAATTTTAAAGAATCGATGGAAAATATGTCTCACGAATTAATTTAATTGTTAATGGGAGTATAACCCGAAATTCTAATTCAATACATCATTAACTTTTTTTAAAGGCAACACAGAATTAATATTATAAAAAAAAAATAATTTAAAGAAATAATATAACAAAGATTTTGAGGGACTCGATCATATTTCGAAAAATATGAAAGAAGAAATGCATTAAAAAATTATTAGAAGATGTCCCGTAATCGCTGTCAGTCATAGTAGAAGGCCATATAAAAAAAAATTATGTATCCTATTACATTTTTATCCCACTACATTTAAAGGCTGTACAGAGAGATAAATGTATTATAACTTTTCATGTAATTCTCATTTAGCTTATATCGTTTCGTTTTAATAAAATGACACTGCTTATTTGTGTAAAAAAAATGTATTCAATAATGTTTTGGCTGTCTTCTCATTTTCGCAGGTCACTACATCTTCGCTCACAAAACAAAACATTGTTTTTCAAAAAGTGATACATATCTCCAATCTACGAACCTAACCAAGGATCACCGACATCTTTGGACAAAATAACATTCAACACTAACGCCACATAGAAAGTGAAACAAGTTAAGCGAAATCTTATGATTTTATTTAGTAAGTCGAATACGAAATAAGATGTGTAATATGTAAATGTAAAAAAAAACAAAACAGATAAGTAAAACGTAACTCTGGTAGCAGATAAAATCAATTATGTATTATCTTAACTATAAATCTGAAAATACGTTTATGTGAAGCAGAAAAAGCTCTCTCTGCGCTCTGGCGTCATGAAATTTGCATAGCTTATTCTGTCTGGTTAACTCGACTATTTTCATCTCTCAACATAATTTCCACCATCGGCTGTGAAGCCTTCAAATTTCCATTTAACTTTTTTTTTTCACCATGAAAAATATTTCGAAACATAAATGTACTAGGTACATTGCTAGGACTATATTTTTTCTTACGAACATCGTTTTTACAACGTTTCAGTGGAATGCAATGGAAGCCGGATAGCGAATATATTGTATAGTTGTACAGTGTAGGTACTCATATATTAATTAACAGTTAATGATAAAAGTTAAAGAAACTTAAGGATTGAAGTGCCCGGAACATATAATATATTTTCATTTATTTTTCTTGTATTTCCGATCGTCCACAATAAGAATTGACATTGCGGGCCGCGAGGCATGAAAATGACGGGCCGGCGTCACCGCGCCACTTCGCTCCCGCCATTACGCTCTCATAAATTGCAATGCGGTTATTTCCATCGCGATACTCTCGCTGGACTCGTGACAGACACGTGTGAAAACCAATCCACTCTGTCGCCTGTAAACAAGGGCTGTCTATCGAAAATGTAACAATAAATTCACCCCCCAGTTAACTTTGACTGGCGGTTAACTCGATAACACTGGTCCACTACGCGTGTGCACATAATTCATACATATATTATGTACATATAATCGTGTCCAACAAGGGTTTCACAACAAAGTAATATACCCCGAGGTGCGATTATATTTAACATCTGCAGAGGCCTACACTCTATGGAATCAAAAAAGCTGCGCATAACTTCTGCAAAATACAGTAGCGAGCACAGAAATGTGTCCACCCTTTTAAAATGGATTAGTGAAGATATAAATGACTTCTTCGAACTAATCGCTTGTAACCGTTATTTTTTCCTACTTCCTAAAAAGTAGCTTGTTGGTTTTGTGCATGGCTTAGGAGAGTGAGGTTCGAACCCTCGTATCCAAAGGTCGCGGGTTTGAACCTCACTCCAGACTATTTTCATAGCACAAGCGTTTAGCTTAGTTTAAAATAGTAAGAATATTGATGTCACATGTATTCCGTGTTCGCATCTCTATTTAAAAAAAACTTTGATATATTTTGGCTTATATCTTCGAAACTATCCAATAAATACTTTTTTTAACATTAATATAAACAATAACTACCCTTAATGATTTACATTCTCAAATTTTATGCAATTTATGTGATTATTTTAAAATATTTATTCAAAATTTTCATACAATATGTATGGTGGCACACTACCGCCATCTATGAAAATAAATAAAAACATATAATTGACCAAACACACTTCTAAACAAAATGCGTATGTTGATATATACGGTACCTACCTAGTGCGGTAAAATTCAATAATAAATAAATGCATATACATTATCTTTACTTGTATTTACTAATTAATAAATATATAGGTATAAGCTTTTTTAAGTATTGATGTTAATTTCGGTTGTTGCTCTATTGATATTTTTAATTGTGAGATATCAAATGTTACACATCATATGCGACTACTGTCAGGCTCACTCGTTTTTTTTATATTTTTTATTTAGGCCCATATTTAACTATTATTTTATCGGAAAATTTTTGAAAAAAAAATAGCCGCCGCGTGTCCATTCCCGCGCAGCTCCTCTACCGTGACTGAGGAGCAATTTTTCCTATGGCTGTACATGCCAATGACAGAAATTAATGTCATAAATATACATACATAATAGAAATAGGTAAAATACTCGTATCTTAAATATATCATAATGTATTTTTAATCCGGCAAGACTTTGTTAGTGACATATTTTTTTTTATTTCAGACTCTTAGCGTGGTGTAACCACTTAATGTCAAACGCAAAGTTCTCATTTGTTAACCAGTAGAATCTTTTCCACGTTCCAATACGAATTGTTAGGAGATATGCTTAAATTAAAAAGTACAACTCAACAAACAGATTAACCAGGGTTATCGTCTCCGGATCACATACATAAATTGAATTCTCATTGATTACCCTAAAGGGGAGTAACGTTCCGGTACTTCTTTTTTAGATCTACACTAGTGGGGGGCGATCCAGGCTCACCTGACTGATCCGGCTCATCCGCTCAATCGTTCAAATTGAACCGGTTCAGCGAACCGGCTCAATTTGATCTGAATCTGAGCTGATCTGAATCTGAGCTGAATCTGAATCTGAGCTGAATTTGAGCTGATTTGTTCTTTGAACGGAATGAGTCACAAATCTTTTGAGCTGTTGAACTATGAATCTTTCGAATAAACGCTTTAAGGCGCGGTTGGATGACAGATGTCTTGTCCGCTGGACGCGTGCGAATATTCTTATGACTCATGTTTTACAATTGTCGGAAATCAGTATGCCTACGAATAGTGATAATTAAAACTAAAGCGATACATTTTGTGAACATTTACTTTTATTTTGGCTCTGATTGAATATTATCTATTGAATAGAAGAGCAATTCTTTGAACAAAATATCAAGTCATTCATTAAAGTCATTTTTTGTGTTTAAACGATATTTACAAGCTCTGTAATAAATGTCGAGTAAAGAATATAATTTTCGTCTTATGACGGAGACGCAATATAAGTCACCTTTTTTGTCATTTAACACAATCCTAAAAATTAATATCACTTGAGGTTGCGTGTTGTAAATAGCACAGTGTTTATAAACTTCTTTAATATTATTTGATACATTAAATCTATTAGGTACTTCAAATATTAATCAACATTATTCAAAAATAATTATATACATTAAAATAAAAACACATTGGAGGATTATATTAACTAGATAAAGAGCATAAGAAATTATTTTTGTTAAGAGGCGGTGCTTTTTATAGGACTTTAAATTTGGTTCTAAATTAAACAAACACTTATGTTAATTTGATTGCCAAATCTAGGATTCTAATGCATGAAGTTTGTCTATGCCTAGTTACAATTTCCAATTAAACTTTAATCCACGCTTATTGGATTTGTTCTTAGCCTGGTGATCGTTGTAAATTAAATTTTTATTCTCTTTGAAGTGCAAAGTTTTTAATATAGAAAAATTAAATTGAGTCGAGAAACAAGAAAAATTCAACAGTTGCAGAATTTCATGTTTTTTTTAACATTATTATCATAAATATTTTTTTAATATTATATTAATTATATTGACACAACACCTATTTGAAAACTTTCAAAATTGAATCAAATATTTCGTTAACAATTAATATTTTAAAATTGGCTTTTTTATAACCGAACACCCCGTTTACAAAGATTCAATTTATGACGTCTTGTCCCAAGCGTTTTTTCTATCGTTTTCGAGTTTAACCCTTAACAAATTACAGAGCTAATTGAGCCATCTTAATCACTGAAAAGAAATAAGCTTAAATGCGCACTGAAAATAATCTATATTAATTAATATATAATAAACTGATAATAATAAGTAATAGTTTATAGACATCGTACTCCCAAACACATATTTAATGTTAAAAATAGTCTTTCTTCCAGACTCTATATTATTATTATTTCTCTTAAGAGTGTGTGCTTATAACTTGAAAACACACGTGCGAACAGTAAGATTTAATAGGTGATTTGTCTCCACTGTGTCGCGCCACTGTTTTTTCGAATGTCTGCGCTCACCGTTCTTTCGCTCAAGTTGATCGGATGAACTGAACGCCACCCGCTCTTCCGCTCAAACTGAGCTGATGAGCTGATTGAGCTGGTTGATCTGTTTGAGCTGATTTATCTGATTGAGCGTTGAGCGGATAGAGATCCGGCTCAACGAAAAGATCCGGTTCGTGAACGACGCACCTCTACTCTACACCACTGGTGTTAATTAGAACCCCAAACCTACATCAAATAAACGGGATTACTACTGATGTCTCTCACCATACGCTGTTCTGAATCCAGGCCTCCGATTTGACAAGCGTATTGCAAAACACGTAAATGTGTTTTTGAAATGGACATGAATGAATGTATGCGACACACACTATATTATTATTTTATACTAGCTATTACTACCCTGCGTTGCACGGGTTAGTGATTAAGTTAAAAATAAGTTTGAGGAGGAAAAACAAAGGTTCCACTGTTATGCAAAGCCTCTAATAAAAACAATGTTTTAATTTAATCAATGCTGGAATAGATGGGATTTCCAGGAAGGAAATATGACTTATGTTACCCGCTGGGTCCTAAAGAAAAAGTTTGAAAAATTTTGGTCAGATCAGACAAATGGTGTAGATTTATACAAAAATATATTAGAGGAGGAAGTGAGGTAAAGGGAGAGGAGAGAAATGTCACTTATGTTACCCGCCAGGTCCTAAAGAATAAGTATGCAAAATTTGGGTCAGATCGGTCAAAAGGTACAGGTTTATATGGAAAATATATCGGAAGGAGGAGGTGGAGTAAAGGAGAGGGGGGAATGTCGCCTATGCTACCCGCCGGGTCCTAAAGAATAAGTATGCAAAATTTAGGTCAGATCGGTCAAAAGGTTTCATATAGAAAATTTTAATTTGTATAGATATCATATCGATGGGGAGTCGGTGGGGTGAAGGCAAAGGTAAAATGTTGCTTATGTTATCCGCCGGGTTCTAAAAAATAAAAATGCAAGTGGGGTAAAAAGGAAGGGGGAAAAGGTAGCCTGTGTTACCCACCGGGTCCTAAAGAATTATGCAAAATTTGAATCCAATCGGTCGAACGGTACGGATTTGTATGGAAAATATATCACTGGAACCCGGGAGGAGTAAAGTGGGAAGGAAAAATGTCGCCTATGTTACCTGCCGGGTTCTAAAGAACAAGTATACAAAATTTGTAGAGAAAATATATCAGGGGATGGGGTAAAGGGGAAGAAGGCAATGTTGCCTATATTACCCGCCGGGTCCTAAAGAATAAGTATGCAAAATTGGAGTCAGATCGGTCGAACGCATTTGCATGCACTTGAATACAGATTTGCATGGAAAATATATCAGGGGGAGGGGGTGAGGTAAAGGGATAGGGGAAATGTCGCTTATGTTACCCGTCGGGTTCTAAAGAATAAATATGCAAAATTTGAGTCAGATCGATCAAACGGTGTAGCTTTGTACAGAAAATATATCAGGGGGAGGAGGTGGGGTAAAGAGGGAGAGGTTAATGTAGTTTTTTAATAGGTTTTTCCTGGTCATCATCGAAGAAATATTTCGTAAAATTATAATTTTACGAGAAAAAAATTTCAGAAACGGCTTTTCTGTGAAATCAAAGAAAGTCAATTTTAATGAGATCCTTAACAAAAGATGGAGTTTCTGTCGAAATCAACCACTTAAACTGATCACTTCTGAATTTTAAGAATACACTTAATATAAATAAACGTCTGCCACGATTAATATTGGTAGGAGACAAATTTTAAAAACATCGCTCATTCTTTTTTATTTAGCCATTTTGCTTTTTGCGCCTCGGAATACATTCCGAATTTGAGAACCGACAAGTGGATTTTATATATTAACAGTTGTAATGCTAACTACTGACTGTGTTTCTACAATGAATCCGCTTTATTTTAGAATCGTGGAAGTATATTGTTTTGTATTTAATATTGTAATGCAATATTAAAGGTTTTTATGAATCTCTGAATAATGTCGTTTAAAACGATAATCTCGGAAGTTCATCGGATGTTATCAAAAAATTTGAATTGGGAAAATGTTAGGTACCTATATCTAAATATTTATCAATATTGAAAACGTAGGTACCAGCCCCTTTTTTAATAATCAGTGCGAATTCGAATGGAACGTTGTGTCAAAATTTCAAAGCAATAGTTGAAGAACTTTAGGAGATATAAGATTGTGGACAATCGAACGTTTACATTTTTATTTGTATAAATAAATAGTAGGTATAAAAAACAAAGTAGGTATACAAAAACATCCTCATATTCGAATGCAACGTTGTGCCAAAGCAATCGGTGAAGAACTTTCAGAGATTAGCGATTTTGAACAAACGAACATTTACATTCTTATTTATATAGATTTATAAATATTTTTAGCCTCTCACTTAATTAATACCTTGAAGAATTTCGTCAAAATAACAGTAAGTGATATTTTAATATTTTTTAACGAAAATTATCTAACACAGGTAAAGGTTCCTATTTTTACAAAACATGTATCTGAAAAAGTGTATTTCTTTCAAACGAATACGAAAACGAATACAATCTCTACTGACAATACAGCCCAAGTCCACGACTAGTGCATCCCACTGAACATTTTAGCGGAACAAAGCGGATTTACTCCAGTAGGTACTGCACACGTCATGTGTGCAACCAGATTACTGTTTTGTAATTTTGTTAGCCGTATTAGGTGAACATTACGGATAGAAACGACGGAAAAATTCGTGCCGGCTAACCCTTGCGCATTTTGATTCGATCGTAAAATTAATTTCCTGTTGGACCCAGGTAAGGAAAAGGTCTCGGAAAATGTAGATTTCAATCTGGCTACGATAAAGAGCAAAATGGATCTCCGTGACTTGTTACTGGAAGAATGGCCGCCGCCGGGTTTCGCTACGTCACACGAATAAATGAATGAAAGCTTTGCCGAAAGCATAAATCAAAATACGGCGCCCGCTGGCCGATACCTTTGCCGGCCCCCGCCCCCCGCCGACCTTTTCCCGAACGCCTTTCCTGCGGAAGCACTCCGATTTATTGCCGCGTTATATAGGATTTTAATACACTCGCACCTTCCCTCACAATGTCTCGCCAGGTAAAACTAAATACTGACGATATAATTCATGTTTCGCCAATATCAGAAGAACCGCGATATTTCTGAATTTTAATCTGATATTTCGACAAAATTGTTTTACAGCATCTAAATGCACGCGTGTCAAAGGTGACGGTCATAACGTTTAGGGTAACGTTTACAGTTTTCACCAAACTCGAGTTGCCAAAGGAATTCAATTATGGCCGATGCCTCGTGCGTATGCATCAATATTATTTACTTATTTTGGTAATCAACTGACCTCGGCCCGACAAATGCTAAAAGGCCGTACACAAGTATAAACACACAATCCACCACGTCAACTCAAGAGCAAACCTAGGTATGACTTAGGTTAGGAATTTTTCCAATTTTTCGCCATTACGGTCCTAATTTATAGTTTAAATCCTAACAGACGCGAGCACTCTTCAAGTGAAACTTTTACGAAAATGGCAGTGTGTAAATTATCAATTTTTATTATTATTTACACACAAGCTAGGGCATGACTAGAGATTCTGACAAATAAATAAAAATGAAATAATGTTTATCTATCTTACGAAAAGATACAACTATAACATTATACAAGATACAATACAATTGTACGAGAAGTTTTCCAACGCGGCACGCTTAGAGCCTGTCCAGGGGCGTTTTAAGCGCGAGGCCACTCGCGCGTTCCAATTTAGATTGCGTCCAGATGCCGCGTTTTACGCGCGAGATCACTCCCGCGTTTCAATTTATACCGCATCCAGATATGCAAATAATTGTTTTAATTCAGTAGATGTTGGCGCATGTGGCAAAAGTAATGACTCCATAATTTTTAAAAACTCTGTTTTATATAAAAACTTGTCGAAAAAACTTTTAGATATTCCAGACAAAGCAAAGCCAATATTGCGGATCCCTACCACGGACTCGCGCGTAGTTCTGGACGCAACAATGAGGCCCGAGTACCTCAACACGCGCGGCGCTCGAGTCGAGTCTCGCGCGTAGCGGGCGTTTTACGCGCGAGTGAGCGAACGCGCGTCAGCATCTGGACGGCATGCATGTAGCTCCAGTATCTCAATTACGCGCAAGTGTCTACGCGCGAGTGCACTCGCGCGTAAAACGCCCCACCTGGACAAGCTCTTAATAACGTAACCTAAGGCTAAAATTTATCGCATTTGTCTTTAATTTATACAATATATTTTAATTTATTGTATTCATATTTGAGCAATAGAGTACCTCTACCGCTTCAAACACCCACGTCATTACATAATACTAGGGATGAGTAAAAAATATCGATATATCAAAATACCGTTTTTTTTTTTGAAAAATATCGATATTTTTTTCGCGATATATCAAATATCGATATTTTTTTCGAGTATCAAATTAGTACTATCTTTTTCGATATTCGCCGATATTTTTTTCCCGATATATTGATTTTTTTTCCGATATATCGATTTTTTTTCCATATATTTTTCCTGGCGACTTTTTTTTTCGATTCGATATATATCGATATTTTTTTTCATTTACCCATCCCTACATAATACTATTTAAAAAGAAAGAAATATAAGTTATCCATACATTAATGGGCCACTGATGTATGGAAAAAAATTGTCTTGTACCAAATTATAATAGTAAAAAAATGTTGCGGAGTGACATCTTTTAACTTTATACAAAGTTTCAAAACGACTAGACAACATTTTCTGTCTCCGGGTTGACCATAAAGCCGTGAAAAATTAAGAAAAAAAAACATAATTTATCTCTTCACACAGGCATTGTACTTGATTAAAATTTTCATTTTATAATAAAACAACGGTTTAAGGTAAGTTTTAATGTATCAAAAAGGAAAATAAGTCACTAGATATACTTATACTTTAAGTGATACATTAGAAGTAAGAAATTGGCAACAAAATCATTTTTAAGTGTTAAATAAACCGGATATTTTATCGAACCGTATGTTTTACAGAGAAGTAAATCTCGACGTTTCGCTGATGTCTTATTCAGCGAAACTTCGAGAGATGTAGGTCGAAAGGTGTAGGCCGAATTGAAATACTGCAGTTTCGGTCCACATCTCCGCCGTGACAGGACGCTCTCCTAATGAAGCTGAATAAGACTTCTGCGAAACGTCGAGATTTGCTTCTCTGTAAAACATACCTACGGTTCGTATTAAATATCCGGTTTATTTAACACTTAAAAATGATTTTGTTGCTAATTCCGTACTAGTGTATCACTTAAAGTACCTATAACTATGTAATGACTTCTCTAATAACCATAAAATAAGATAAAAAAATTCTAAGCTTTGAAGCCAATCCGGAGACAAAAATTGATTCCCAATTTGAATATTTTACACCCGTTATTTTGACTTCATTTGGCACCATTAGAATCGCACCGATAAAAAAATTCGGCCGGGCCTAATGTATAGTGCGTACCTAATTAGCATCGTCGGTAACAGAATTACATAAGTCTATCCCTACTGCACGCTACTGAATTCTAACCCTACAATATGGGATCCTAAAGCGTAACTGTGCAGAATTTATTTTAAATCGGTCAGAGTTGAGAATGATTTCATACACAACAGACAGACATTCAAATTTATAAAATATATACTACATGAATTCTGTGTATTTTACGAATAATATCACTATACCTATATAATATAAATATCGATTAACAGTAAAGCAATCAGTTATCGATTGCTTGCTGCTAGGCCCTGCAGGCGGCTGTATCCCGGAGATGTATCCTATTATGGAAAATTCTTTTTACATGTAGGTACCTAAGGGTACGCGCGCACTAGCCGCGCGCCGCGCGGCGAAAAAACCTGCGACATTTTGACGCACGGCGAAAACAGCAGGCGCGCGCACTACGGCATAATTCCGCTGATCATTTGAACAACGGGCAGTTCTTTAAAATATTTAGTTAACTTAACGATTACCCCGAAAAATTCTTCCAATATTATCGAATGAATAAAAAATGTTTTTGTGAACTTTTAAAACTAGTTGGACCTTCTATCACATATAAAAATACCTCATTCAGAAATGTTTAATGTAACTATATTCTTTTCAAGTAATATCATACAACGGTGGTCTTCTCTCAACTTTCGTAATTAGCATTTCAATATTAAAATCTTCATCCAGACCAGCAGAATTATTGCTTGTAGCCATTGTTCTTTCACATAAAATATTATATGGTACAGCGAAACAGCGCGTAGTGCGCGCGGTCAAGACTTTAAAAAGATGCGTTTTTTTGCCGCTGACCGCCGCGCCGCAAGCGAGTTGTAACATTTTACAGATTTTTCGCCGCTGCGTTATTTTACGATTCATTATTACGATTCAAAACCCTTTGTTACAACACTGCGGTGCGACATTATGCCGCAGCGTTTTTTCGCCGCGCGTCGAGAAAACGCTAGTGCGCGCGTACTCGTAAGGTACAGATACACATGCCACTTAGTGGCATGCTCATAAATCAACCGGCAGTTGTATGGCTAGTGGCATGCTCGTTACTAGCAATGTGCGTACACACATGCCACTAATAAGCAAGGCCTAGAGAAGGTCGATACTGCGCATGCTCACGTGCCACTAAATAAGCATGTGTATCTGAGGCTTTACACGTTATCTCGGCATCAAGAGCTTTATAGTTTATAATGCTCTTGATGCCGAGATTACGGAAACAAAATTAAAAAAATAACTATATAATAAAATAAATTGAGTTATTAATTGTTAAATTTGCAAAAAAATATTTGTGGGGTACAAAAAGCAAAGGCAGCAATATCCAAAAAATTTAAAAAATGTTTCGAAAGCAGTCACCGAGGATTACTAATTAAAAATGTACTGAATTCTATATTATGTATTTATCCCTTCCAAAATCATGTTTCTATAATATCTCGAATTCAGTAAGTATATTATAAATTAGTAATCCTCGATGACTTCATTTTTTTTTTTTTGATATTATTGCCTTTGCTTTTATACCCCACATTTCATTTTATGACCATATTTTATTTCTAGAACGTTCCCGTAAATTCTCGTGCATTCGACAGACTTCTAGAGCTTTCCAAAATCTTCCAGTATAATAAGTCATTCAGACCATTCGGAAATCCTCGATTGCGTGCAATTTCATTTATTTCTAGCATCTCATGACAATATTATAAGTCGATATTTTCTGTTATTTTAAGCGTACCTCGTGCGCCGTGAACATCGTGAAATTTATGTGGAAATATGATACAAACATTAATTTTAATAATTCTGTTTATCAAAGAATACTATCACTTGTTATTTTTATGTCCCTACATTAATACCTTTATGATCCCACTAATAAATCTAGTAACATATTTATGTATATACCCCCCTTATCACGTTAACGGTTTTGTATTGAAACTATAGTTATCGGTTTGTTTACGAGAGCCCGGACTTTAATTTATTCTATCTCGGAATCGCGCTTCCGCCTTTTTCTACAATTTATACCTATATACCTACTTTTAAACGCAACTGGCGCATTTTTTTACTTGATTAAAAAAATACTTATTTCCTACTCGTTTCTACACTTCCCCAAATATGATTCATAGGTAAAAATTTTCAAAAGATTTTTATTTTATTTTTGCCAAAAAGGTTTTTTTTGGTAACCCACCACTGCGCTGTTATATGATGGCTGTGAAAACCTACGATTAAATATAACGAAATTATTTCTATCTTTAGAATCTAATTGATATTTAGGACAACTTAATCCGAATCTAGAAGACCTCACAGGTGCTATTTTGCGAGTTTCACCATTACACCGTTTTTATATAGTCAAAACACGCCACAACATAAAGAAGAAAAAGTCTAAAGCAGGGTCGTTTTGAAGTTATCTTCTTTTGGCGCATTTAGGGTAAATTTTTTATTGTAACGGAAGCAGCGCATTGTAGCGGGATTGCGAGACCACGAAATACGCGCGCATCCATTAAACTGTCAAAATTTTGTTCCTTTGAAATTAGTGTTCCAGTAATACATAAAAATGTATTTTCGACCATCTGAAATCGAGTACCAATCATAAAGATGCTAAATTAAAAATCTGACAAATAATTGGATATTGAACTGAAAATTAAAACTGCTTATTGACGATTTTAGGTGTTTTAGGATTTCCTGTTATTGTCGATGTTTTTGCAAAAATGATGTAATTGTCAGATAATCGTTTTCAAAACATCACTAAACATCACTAAATATCAATTATCACAATCACGCGAAATAAGTATAACCACAGTATACTAAGAACAGTAATACGTCTTCATACAAACTGGCCGCTAGCCATTAGAATGTGTGCGTGCGTGCTCGGCGCCGTGTACGCACTCACTGTGACGCACACATTGACATAGAATATGGGGGCACAAGGCGGCGGCAGTAAGGGCGTGCCTTCGGTGCCATTCGCGCTCGCAGCCGCCGCTTTAGAAAAAAAATGCGATTCCTGAAAAAATGCCTTTTTTTATGTTTGTGGTGCGAAGACTGAGTTTTTAAAAGTCTACGTTGATGTTAATCAACGTTCTTGCAATTTAAGCGCAGATACTAGGTATACTAATTACAGAAATTTTCGGGTTTCATGTTTACCTTATGCGTCGGAATCTCAGACGCCACGAATAAAGTGACAACCCTAGCGTCAACGCATTAGTAGGCTAATAACTCGCCGGCTGTAAACGATAAGGAGATAAACTACTATTCTGGGTATACTGTGGTATAACTTTCTACCGCGCATACATGAGTACACTCACTCCACTTTTTTCGTACTGACTGTACCTGTATATACCATTTTTTACCACCTCGAAATATATTTGGAATATCGATATAAGGTAAGTACGCCTATTAAGAACTGGTTCCAAATAAGAGTCGTCTTTTCAAACATCCCGCACCCGACGCAAAAATTAAATCAAATTTCGCGCGGGCACACCCCATGGACCAATAATAAAAGTGCGATGGTTGCTTTCCCGCCACAATTTCGTCTGTCACTCTGCGTGTGACCCGAACGGCGGTCATTTTTCCCCAGATGTTGAAATGTCATAATATACGGTACAATTTTCAAAACTTTAAAATGTAATATTTTATTTAATACTTTTTAAATTTAAGCATTTAATTTAAGCGTCAATTCTCTTTAGTTTTGTAATCAGGACATTCAACTATATCAAAGATACTTACCCTCAGAAAGAATTGTTGTATGTACCATCGTCTTGGATTTAGCCATAATTACATTATCATTTGTAACAATTTCTGTGTATGGAGGGTAACTGCGACATCACATTCCAGTCTTCTCCTCCGCCTTAGTAAAGTTAAACCCGGAATACGCAACAGCATCCTATTATATGATTCAGATACTTATAATTAAACATTGTTACACTAGAATCAACATGTTTTTTTGTTGATTTTGATTTGACGCCAAAGAACCATTTCATTTTACCATTGCCAGAATAATAGAAATTCTAGCTAATACTTTTCAGTTAAACCAGAAACTAGAGGATGGAATCCATTTTTTTTAATTGATAAGTGTGAAGAAATTTCAAAATTAGCCATGCCTTTGATTCTAAGTGTCTCCTGTTTTCACGTGCTTTTATTTAACTCTCTTTATCTGTTTGTTGTGAATATTAAGAATTATTTTTCACCAACTTCCCGACTAGCTAGAGCTCTAAAAACTTTTAACATTTATGTAAAGCAGACGACTATAGGTACATTACTAAATCATTATCGACATAATTTGATCATTATTCTGATTAAAATTAATAATCACATCACTCACATTAAATTAATAAGAACGTCACGCACAAACAAGAAACAACTGAAGACATGCCGTTCCAAAAATTGTTTTAAACTTTAAAACGTGTTTAGCATTTGGATACTGCACGGATGATGTTAAAAAATCGATAATGAATGCATGCAAAGAAAGCGTATAAAAGCATATATTCACATATTTTTTGATTTACTTAAAATATATTTGTTCTTGCTAGCAGAACAGATTAGTTATGTAGATGTAAAAGAACAACAAAAGGATATACTTCTGGGATAATTGAATTATAACAATTTAATAAGTATGACATTATTTATTAATTATATTACCTTTAGCAGCTTTATATATCTATTATTTGGCATATGTGTGAGAAACATAGTGATTGTATATAACTATAATATACAAAAATAATAACAATAAAAAAAATATATTTAAATATTATTTAACAATAATAATTTTTTGCAAAATGATTTAAATTATATTAGCATAATTTCTCTACTAAATAATATACAGTGGTAAAATATACAATTTAAAAGAGGTGATGAAAAAGTTTACACAATAGATCCTATACAATGCCTAAAAGAAACATTAATAGGAACAAATAAAATATGTTTGTTATAGCACTTTGTACACAAAAATAAACATATTATTTTTATTTATCATTTTCAGATCAAAGATCGATCCAAAAGTGAGAGCTGTTTCAGTATTGACAATGTCCAGCGTCAAAGCTCGGTGACGTAGCATTATTAACTATGGCAGAGCTGAATTTGACCGCAAAATGGTCATGAAAGAAGTTGTAGCGTACTTACTTGTTACGAATACATTTATGATAAAATATGTCACAAAAAAGAGCATTACTGATTCATCGTCTTTTGATTGAAAATTTTATGATACAAGACCAATTTTATACATAATATTAGAATATTGTTGGGTGCTATAGCCCACAAGGCAGGAAAACTCTCCACTCGAGAGACCAAATTAGTTTTATCAAATGCACTCAAATTTACACACATAAGGCAATGCAATGAAATTAATATAGAAAATAGCGCATTTTGAGACAATTCTGTGACAATCTCTAGCCTGAATTTTAAATTAAATATTTTTAATATTTGAAACAATAACTTAAAATAGAAAAGAAGTTACTAATTAAGTTAGTATAAACAGCTAAATTTAATAAATAATTTGAAAAGTGTTTCTAACAATTTCTAAAATAAATTTTCAATGATCCAATATCAAGATCAGAATGTTTTGTTTAATCACTCTCATAAAGTGGTAATTTATATAATACACAAATTTGTGGCAGAAAAAGCTAGACTATTGACCGCACCACCTGAATTGCTGAATTGAAGAATTAACGCTGTTGACAAAGGCTTGTCAAAGCAGTACGTATTTTAGAACATATTTGTTTGTCAGTATTGAAATTATCAGTATTGAATTTTATGTCTGATATGAATAATAATTTGTAGAAGTGAGCCAGGATCAGTGATGGTCAAATTTTTTTTTTAACCGGTTACACATAGTTATTTAAAATTTGTATCCGATTGTATCAATGGTTGGTAAATGATGTATAACTGCTGTCTAGTAACAATGGTTGCTTTTGGAATTGTGAAAAATCAGTTACCAATTTTCAAAACTATCGGATACAAATCTCAAATAACGTTTAGTGTGTCACCGGTTAAAATACCACCACTAGCTAGGATAGAATAATTTCAAAGTGTGTTTGAGTTTCGGAATATACCATTCCATACAATTACCGTTCCTCCATTAAGTTTTAAATTCATTCGGCAATAAAATTTCTTAATTTTTTTGTTCTCTATAGCATCATTTTCGGCCAAACTTCATAATACACATCATGAATAAACTTATCCTCTCAAAAGTAGATTTAAAAAAAATATGGCTCCATTTTCAAACAAACCAATTATTCAAGTAATTATGTTTAAAATTAATAATTTATTATTGTCAATAAAATATTATATAAGTAATGCATAATATCGAGGGTAAAAAGCCAAAAGCGCCTGAGTAATTATTTGGAACTTTACAGAAGGGCAAAATAATGTTTTATCAATATTTATTTTATTATCAAACGATTTCCATACGCGTTTCGGATTAACATATATGGAAATCGTTTAATAATAAAAGAAACATTGTTAGAACTTTAGTTTGCTCTCCTGTAAAGTTTGAAATAATCACTAATGCCCTTTTGGCTTTCTACCCTCGATATGTTTGATAAAGCTAAATCATGTATGTATTTTCAAAATTCAATATCTTTTTTGTGACATTAAATAAAATTAGACAGTCTAAATAACATTTTTTCTGATTCTAAAATTGAACAAGCTAGGTAAACTTTGGGATACATAGTAGACCTCAATAAACTATTAAATATTTTCTCCTCCGATACTCCTTAGAGGTGTTCCTCACATTCAGTGATGAAATGTTGGACAAAAAACATAAATATTAGACAAATAAGATAGATTTGTTATCTAATTTCTATCCAACATAGATGATCAAACACAAAATGGTTAAATTAAAATCATAATAATTAAGTTTATGTGGATTTTATAAATATTTTTTCTTAAAAAATATGTACATACTAGGAGGGATGGTTAGAAAGTACTGTAACAGTAACAGGGTGGTGTGTTAAACCATATTTTTTTAAAGCAGGAAGGATGGTCAGTACAAGCATTTTTTTAAATAACTTAGTGAGCTAGAATTGGAAATATTATTTTTGTAACACCTACGTGTTGCAGTGATGCTTATCTTTAATGCGCTCAATCCAAATGTCATATGTAACGCAAAAATTTTGCAACAAGTGAGTTCAAATTCTAACTGAACTTTATAGCACATTAACAATAAACATCACTAATGCAAAATGCATAATAAGACTTCTGCTTTATTGTATTTCAATGGTGAAGAGATTCACTTTTGCGAAAAAATGAACACTAATACTTTTGAAAGGACACGTGTAAGAGGCAATATTATTTGGTATTTATAAAAAAAATATACTCACAGCATACACATATTCTTCAATAAAATAAATTTTAAGCACTAAAATGTGTTCATTTATCCTCATTTAAGTTATGTAAAATATCTTAAAACTCACATAAAAACTGTGAATAGTCACAGGTTATAAATTTTTCTGAAAAAAAAAAGCTAAACCGTTGCAACTTTATTTATGCATTAATACTCCTCTGTCCTGACACACAGTCGACTGACTCCTCCATGTCTAATGACTCCTCCACCTCCTGACATGTTTGATTACTGAAATTTCTATCAAAATCATCCTCCAAAATTTGATTAACCTGGTGGGGCTATGTCTGCAGGAGATACCCTCTATTCCTGTTGCCTCCATCACTTATATACACCCCTCACGACCAAACATTTTGGCAACATTTTCTCGATCCAGACTATGCTAGAATGCCTGAGCAACCCATTCACAAATTTCAATTTCTAAGAGTACATTGTACTTTCTGGTCAATCTAAGCCAGTCAATTTAACTACTAATGCTGCGTCATTTGCGTGTAGTATGCAGCATATAATCAGATTGCCTCATTCCAACTTGCATATTTTTCAGCTCTACTTTCGATCTGTGTCCGTAATTGTAAACACAAATTAATTAAACTCGCAAATAAAATAATTATAATGAGGACAAAATCAAATCATATTTTATAACATGTTTAGAGGAATGATTAATTTGTAAAAATGAAACTTCCTGCCGCATTTAAAAATGTCTCACAAAGAAAATCCAAATACAGTAAACTTTACTGAAATATGTTAAATACTTAAAACTATTAGGCAGTATCTTATTTAGTCCACTTCTTAAGGTTCCATTCTCCTGCTATCCAATACATGTTGTGTCCCAATCATTTATTTCTAAATCTAGTCAAAATTCAATCCCGACATCCAATATTTGAGAGCTACTAGATGAATGTAATAAAAATAATCATTTTATTTGGATATGTACATGTTACCACACATTCAATGTATTACAGATGGAAAGTGAACCAGTAATTATTTCTAATGATTTAACATTTTTATAATTGGCAGGCAACAAATATATAATTATATATAATTAAAATTTTCATAAAAAAGCTTTCAACAAGCTTAATTGTAAGATATTTAAAAATTACTATCCTGTCTAATACCATCCCAAAAACAATCATACTTAGATGCATTTTGATAAAAATTGAATGTAAATACGATTTATTTTGGATGTTAATGTTAATAGCAAATGCTTAAGTACAAAGTACCTGAAGATTCTGGAGTATTGAGTAATTCATATTGTAAATCAATATGTACTATATTGTATTACCACCCCACACTTTGTCTAAAAATTGTAGAAATTTATGCCAAAAGTCAAGAAAAAAAGGGGAAAACATATATATTAGATGCACCCAAAAAGGGGCATTTTTTTAACAGACTACACCAAACTGTCAGTTAGTTGTGCAGTGCCTGCCGTCTTGATTGCAAGATTTTTTCTTTGGAGTATTTTTTCATTCTCTCCGAACATATTTCACGCATAAAACCGTACAATAAAAAGCGCATTTATAGTGGAAGAACTTTTTGCTCAAAAGATATTTTTACACAATTAAATGTTAAGTTAAATGTAAAGTCTCACCAAAAAATCTAGATATCACAACAACCAGAAATATTTGTGCTATTATGTTGACATATTAACCCTTAGCGCTCGAGCGCCGCCGTAGAGGCAGCATGCATGGTTTGCCGTATTACTCAAGTGCCGCCGCCATGGCGGCAACAAAATAAAGTCTTATTTCTCAATATGTTTTATAAATTGGGTTTTTTAGTTTTCAATATAATTTAATGAGAATCATATTAGTACCTACAATTAAATAGCAAGATTAGATAGAAGGAATTTTATCAAGAAACGAGAAATAATATACCAAAAAACTTTCAAAAGGAAAGGGTTAAATGTGTCTCAATGCAAAAAAAAGTTTACGAAATATAATAATTCAAATTTATTACTGAAGCAAACGTCGAAGTGGAACTTCTAAAACCACCATTGAAGTTCAAATTACTGTAGAAATTGAGATTTATCCAGAGATGTCAATTCAAAAAATTTGCTAGTCGATTATTAAAAGATCTATTTAAAAAATTGGGAAAATTTAGAAATACGGTGCACATATATGACTACCGCACAAATTAAATTAAGAAACAAAATGGCACGCCTATGAACAAAATCACAAGATTAAATTAACGCGAATAAAAATGAAATAAGAATGAAAAGTTATGGATCACTCTGCACACACACCCAGTCTATAATCATCTGATTATATCTTGATGTTTCCTTGCAGCATTATTTAGATGGAAGAAAATTAAATATTTTTAAAAAAAGCCCTAACATTAGTATCAAACCCTACGAGTTTCCATAAAAGAAAAATCAATCAGAAAGCTAGAACGATAGAGGAACAGAGGAACGTCGCAACTATGGACGGATAATCAATTTTAATAATGCATTGTTAAAATAAATATGTTTTTAAAATTGTCTACTCAATCTTAAAAAATGCCCTTCCTGTTGGGTACACCTAATATATATTTAAATACATACAAAACACAGTATTGCAATGTCAATCACCAACCCAAACCATAAAAATTATATGTACAATTATCAAAAGTACTGTAGTTTTAAATATGAGCAGTCAGAGCTTATATGATGACTATGCAGTAGATATTTAATACAATGTGCAGAGTTTGTTAAATCCCATAAAATTTACCACATAATAATAAACTGCAAGATTACCATCTTACAAGAAGGAATGGATAAATTCATGTACTAGTTTACAGATGGGGTGGAAATTGTAAAAATGAATATAAATATGTATTACATACAGTATAACCTCGTTAATTCGAAATTCAAGGGACCCAAAAAATAAATTTCGAATTATAGGGGGGCCCCCGTTAATTCGAAATTTTAGGTACAAAAAAAATCGCGGTGCGAATGCGAAATTCACCAAAAATCGTAAAACTCTTGAAAAACCGTTAATTTCGTTAAATTTATGTTTATATTTAAAGAAATCTGAAAATGCAACATTTATTATGTTAATGCAAAGATCGCGGCATTTTGACATATTTGCTGTCCTCACTTGCAAAATAACTTTTGATTGCGCCTTTTTTCTGGCTCAAACCAACAATGCACGGTTACTAGAAATGCTGTTGTCAATAAATGCGTGAAACAATAAGATAAGTCACTAATAACATCTTACTAATAACACAGTGATGAGAAAAAAATCGAACTAAAGACAAATTTAAAAACATGAAAAACAATTTAAAACGCATTTAGGTATGAAGATTAGCGCAAATGCCGCAAACTAAACTATCTGTGCATATCAAGGCAGCCAACTGAAGAAAGCATAAACAAGATTCCCCAATTTTAGGGATCACGACACAATATGTATAGAAAAGGGGCATTCCATAAGGTACCGTGAATTGATTGCGAAATACGCCAATAATCGTAAAACTCACAAAAAAGCCATTAATTTTGTGAAAAATATCTGTTTTTCATATTTCAAGAAATCATTTCGAAAACGCAATATTTATTGTGCTAACAAAAAGATCACGACATTTCAAAGTACCCGATATTGACATATTTGTTGTTCTCACTAGCGAAAAAACTCGAAATATTTTTCAATTTTGTCAAATTTCAAAAAAAAAATCGAATTATTCGAACTAAAATGTATTGATTTGCGGCGCAAGGGCTAAAAAATATTTCGAATTACGAATTACCAGGGTTTTCGAATTATCGGGGTTAATTTACTATGAAATTCATAATTTGGGACTTAAAAGTTTTAAAAATTTCGAATTATGGCGAATTTCGAATTATCGGGGTTCGAATTAACGGGGTTTTACTGTATAAAGAAGTCATCATTACAAATCACAAAAGAGCAATGTATATTCTTTTTATTGCTGTATAAAGTATACTACTAATTATAGGCTAAACTTGAACCACCTACACCATTTTATTATTTTTAATATCATTGGGTAAACTACGTTTAATTGTAACTACTAAAGATGAACCAGTACTTTTGATGTATGTACAATATAATTTATTTAATTCACAATGGAGACTGGGAAACCATGTACATACATGGATTGTAAGCCCTGATTTGTATTGTTTGCAAATTTACTCAGTAATTAGTACACAACATAACAATTTCATGGTGAAACTGGTGGTTAGTAAACTATTACTAATTTGTTTCGACAAAATTTTGCAGACCCATACAATATACAATGTACATTTGTGCAAAATATCATACTTAAATGGTAATATATTTGTACATATGTAATTACCAACAAAAGTTGTTATCAGCGTTTGCAATATATATATTTGCAATTCGGCAATTATTATTTCTGCAAGTTACATAGTACTCACAACTGTGAACGGAAACTGAAATTTATACTACATTATACATCAATGTATAGTTAGTTCGTAATTATGGGAATATTTATAATAAATAAATAAATAATTATAATGATTAAAAAGTAATTATAATATTAATAAAAAAACGTTCATTTCAAAGGGATCTTACTGAAAATAATTTGCACTGTCAATATAAATCAGGGCTATGGTATAGGAGTAAAATAAAAAATATATATTAAATATAAGTTAAATACCAATATCAGGAATCCTAAATCGTCGCTGTGTATATAATTATATACTTATATATATATAATTATATGCCGTTTAATACATTCTCAGATGAATGAATCAATTTTTCATATAAATAAGACATACTAAAAAAAACATTGCCATTCATTGGCAAGTCTGCCTATAATTATTTAAAATATTTTTTATAAATCTAGTCTGTGAAATTATTTTTTAAAATAGTTTCATTTGTTTATCTCAGAATGTACTAAAACGGCACATAGGCTTAATTATATATACAGCGACGAAATACTGTTTAATATTTCATTCAGCAGATTTGCAGATCCTGAGTTAGAATTCAAAAAGATAAAAACTAGTCAGATTAACTTTCACAACACTTCTCTCGTCAATATATTTTGCTTCTCCATGATTCTTAGAAAAGAACACATTCCTGTGAGATTCTTTAAAAATTCGACTTGTTTTGAAAATTTAACAATAAAATGTTTCTTGGAAAAAACTGTTCTTTTATAAAAAAAAATGTTTTTATGAATATTTTTAAATCATATACATTTATAAAAATTTTAGAGATGAAATTAATTTGTATTCATTCTGAAATATTATTGTAAAACGAGATATCTTAAGATTTTTATATTCAGTCCTGCTAAAGAGATAGTTATGTTTTGTAATTTTACATGTCAGTTTTTTTGTGGATGTATAATTTAGTGTCATATTAGCATTAGAATAGAATACAGTCAACACTTTTTTTACACAGTAGGTACATTACAACCGAAACCATGTAATAAAAAAATATTAAACATAAAAAAGTGAAGATGTGTTCCCCAACTTTAAAAAAACTAACCCATAAAAAACAAGTTTTTACAATACTCCTTTTCTCATTTTCGGGTTTCGTGTCTACAATATGCATCGGAATCTCCATGCAACTTACTTAGTTGTATAAAAAAAACATTAAAAATTTGAAAAATCCAAAATTATATTATAATTATTTTATTTTTTTTAACAAAAATTTGATAGATCTTCTTGATTGTCGCCACGAGTCTGCTTGCAAAGTTTCAGCTCGATTGGATCACGGGAAAAGGGTTAAAAATCGGTCCAAAGTTTTTTGTCAGACAAGCAATCAATCAATCAGACGCCACGAGTAATGGGAGTAAAAACCGTATAAGATTCAAAATATAATTATATGGTGTTTTTAATAATAAATTCATTTTTTCATTTTTTTTGTGAACCGTGTATTTCAAACAAGTGTAAAAAAAGTTTGTATTTAGCATTTGTTTGTTACATGTTTGCAGTATTTTAAAAGTCACAACAGTTTTGTACTATCCGAAGTTGCGTAAACATCGCTAACAAATTTGAAGCAAATGTCTGCCTAATTGCGTTTGAAGCAAATTTTAAAATGTAAATCAAACAGATCTTGAAGCTGCGAGTGGTCAGGTGTACACTATGCGGAAATGCACAAAACTTAAGCGGCGACCCCCCGTTTGTAGAGTTCGCGGTACACGATGACCTGAGAAGGATCGACAGCGTGCCTGCCCATACAAGTTTGCTGGAAAATCATCTCACCCCGTTTTCGAATGCGTTGTTCACCCAGAGAGAGGCCTTGAGACAGGATGTAATCGCTTGTGAATTGGGCATCTGAACCCGGCACAGATCTGTCCGCTTCGGCTCTCTCCGAACGGATCAAGTCGATGTTCACCAGTGGTGATGCGTACAGTAAGATCTCGGATGACATCCTACCGATTGTGTGCGGCTGATGGGCAGTGTCCTGAACTGGAGAAAGGCCATATTCGAACGATTCAAAGATCCTTTTGTGCCGGAAGGTGCAGCCAAGATCCCTCCAAGCTCAAAGTATCTGTTTAACAGAGAAGAACTGTCGGCGTACATCCTGAAGAATGAGGGCCAGGAGAAGGTGATGGTCATGCCCGCAACTCTAAACCTCGAAACTCAGCTCCAACCATCAAATTCCCGTCGAGTTCCAAATCAGGTGTATCTCCAGCCTTGAAAGCCCTTTCTGCCGGAGCCGAGACACAGGGATCGAGGCCCAGGAAACCCTAACAGGAGGCCTAACCAGAAGACAGACCACAGTCGAAAACCCCCTGCAGAGGTAGAAGATGACTCAAGGATAAGGCAATTTCTGCGGGGGACATGAGCGCCACCTGTAGTGCTGAGAATCCTCAAGGGTGCGAGGATCCATTTCATGGCCATGCCTCCGCTAATCTTCCCCACCAGACAGCTGCTGAGCAATTTTAGCATGATGGCGTCTCGGGATATGTCCAGCCACATTCAGGCCACGAAGATGTTAGGTGTGTTGGAAAGAGCAGATTATAATCCAAGCTTCATCTCGAATCTGTTCCTAACTCCGAAGTCAGAGGACTCTCTAAGGCCAATATTCAACCTGAGGGCGTTGAATGCCTTTGTGGATGCAAAACCCTTCAGGCTATTCAGCAATTTTCGTATTCCTGCCCAAAGATTGGTTGGTGGAGATCGACCTAACCCAGGCATACTTTCACCTACCAATAGCGGAATCCCACCGGAAGTTCTTGAGGCTGTCCTACCAAGGGGAACTTCTCCAGATGACCTGCCTGCCCTTTGGCCCGTCGTCAGCCCCGATGTTTGCGTTTGCAACATTGTCAAACTGGTTAGCGGAACTCTTACAGAAGAATAGCATAAGGTACTACCTGTACGACTTTCTTCTGGCCAATCAGTCAAGTTCTAGCGACCCAGGCAGTAGGTACCATCAACCTGTTTCAAGATCTGGGATGGTGCATCAACCACGACAAGTGTGTCTTTATCCCTACACAAAAGCTGGAGTTTCTGGGCATAACTTGGAATACCAAAGCCAAATAGAAATCCCTCTCGGGCCGCAAGTGCTCTGGCCTACACCAAGTACTGCGCCGTCCAATCGAGGCCAGCAGTTGCTCCCCCAAGCAGATTCTGAGCCTCTTGGGGAGACTCAACTTCGCAAACTTTGCCACCCCTCAGGGTCGTTTGCATTGCCAGAGACTGCAAAGATTTAGCTGCCAACTGCAGAGGCACAGGCTATCAGACAAGTGAAGCTTCCCGCCGAGGTTCTGCAAGTGTTGGTTGGTCTTTCTCAGGGCTGAGTTGTAAGGGTTGGTTAGTCTGCAGTAGTGGTTGGAGGCCACAGGAGAGTCCTGCCCGAAACACAAACCCCCTTCTCTCACTTTCTAACCACAGACGCACCAGATGCAGGTTGGGGCGGCCAAGTGGACAACATCAGGCCACTGGACCCAGAGCAGATGCTATGGCACTCCAATCAAAAAGAGCTATTTACGCAGTGATCAGGGATCACGCCCATCTGCGTAGGAGTACAAAAGCCTTACTGCAGATAGACAACAAGACAGTAGTTGCATACATCAACAAGGAGTGGCTACAAGATCATCGGGCCTTCTGAAGATAACTGGAGACTTCCTAGAGTTTATCGACCAGCAATAAACATTGCTGATGGCTAATGTGGTTTATTTATATAAAATAAACCCACTCGCAAGTAATTACAATTTAAAAAATCGTAATTATTCCCTTAATATGTTTGACAGATCAGCCATATATATATATATATATGAAATGCGAACCATAGACAATGTGATATTTTATTCAAAGATAAAAGAGAATTAATGTATATGGGAAGCATAGAAAATTTACTATTTTTTTCAAAATAAGGCCCGGTTGCGCCAGCAGAAGTAAAGGTAAAAAAAGTTACTCGAGTGACTTTAAAGTTACTCAAGTTACTTTTTTTACTAAAAACGGGTTGCGCCAGCGATGGTAAAAATTATTTTACTCGCCGAAGTACATACATGAGTAACTTTATTTTACTCTCCAAGACAGGTGGGTAAAAAGTAAAAATGTTGGTAAAAAAAATGGCCATCCTCTCACAGCTGATTTGAAAATGTGACATTTGTCCATATAGGTACTTGTCATTTGAATTTTGTCGCTGTCATTTTCGTATTGAAATTTGTAAATATTAAAATGAATCTTTTAATTTCGCGTTATTTCAGCGATGGTTTGACGTTTGTTTGGTTTGTTTCATAGAATAAAGTGGTTTGTTTGAACTGGTTTTGAACCGCAAAAGTACGTATTGCCAGTGGTGAAAAACTGAAATAAATCAAATTCCATAGACAAATGCAGTATTTGAGGTTTATTCCGCTTGGTACCCTATTAGCCTTATGATTGGTTTGACAGCGGTAAAAAAGGCGTTTGTGCAACCCGAAATCGAGTTTACTCTGATCTGAGAGTAAAAAAAGTTACTCGGGTCAATGTTACTCGAACCAAATTTACTTCTGCTGGCGCAACCGAGCCTAAGTGTTTTGTAAGAAAATCTATATCTATAAAACTCAATGTCTGTCTGTCTGTTCTCTATACAAATCTACACCGTTTGTCGATTCAAATTTTTCACTTATACTTTAGGACCCGGCTGGTAACATAGGTGACATTTCTCCCCCCTATTCTTTTACCCCTTCTCCACCCCCTGTTATATTTTCAATGCAAATCTCACAAACCCATATTCTGTATTTTAACCAACAAAATATTTATTGTAGTTTATGAATCAATTTGAGTAGCTTGTTAGTGTGGTGGTCATGACGCTCGCCTGATGATCTGGTGATCGGTGGTTCGAGCCCCATTCTAGAACACCAACAAGTTAGTCCTATTTTCATAGCACAAGCGTTTTGCTTATTTTGAAAATAGTAAAATATTAATGCGACATAATCCGTTTTCGCATCTCTGTTTAAAAAAAAAATAGCCAACTTTTATCATGACTGTATTTAACAGAACGGTAATAATTTTGAACATCTGCGGAAGGACGAAAAGTTAAATATTTTATGTAGATTCTTTTGCAATTTAAATATTAATTATGTGTAAATAAAAAGCGAAGTTATAATCATTCAATATTTGTATACATTTTTGGGGACACCCTGTATTTTATGACAAAAAAAATTATGTGAAGTTTAGTAAAAATTTGAATTATGGAAAAAATATGAATATAGTTTTAATATATAATTGAATAAGAATAAATTGGTGCAAAATTAACAATTGTATGTTATTTATAGAAATGCTGTTTTCATTGCCTCAAAGAAAATTTTAGCCACCGAAATAGTTTTATATGTAAAAGTAGTTGATACACAACAATCACTTGGGCCCGAATACTGAATCAATACTTAAATTATTTAAAAGTTAAGGTATGTCTTAAAAGTGTAAATTTGTACTGCAAATTATGTTTTAAAAGCGTACCTTAAAATTTAAATCATTAAGTACTGCCTCTGTATTCGGGCCTTAATGTACTTCTCCACACAAATAGAAAACTTTATGGCACATTTGTAAACAATAGAAATTAAAAATATTTTACAATATACTAAAGCTATGTGCTATATGTTAAAATAGAAGTGTTAGATTTTCTGTGTAAATGTACATATAAAAAATTATATTGCAATTTAAAAATAAATAAAAAATTGTACATACAAGCATTTGTAAATATTGATCATCGGCAATATAGGAAACTAAAACCATCCACGCACAACATGAAGCATCTCTGGCAACCTTTTACACTGTGGCAGTGCTAATTTATGTATCTATGATTTACAAGAAGTTATTACATGTTCAAAATGACAAAACATTTTTTATAGCGGAGCCCCCCCCCCCAGGTCACAACCCCCGTGAAAACAAATTATCTCAGACATAATAGAAAAACATTTTAAACATATACCATATTCAAACTGATATCCCTATTATAATGGTACTTTGTATCTGAAATAAATGAATGAAATAATGTTGGAAGTGAGGCCGTATAACTTAAGCGTATTGTAGAGTAATAAATAAATAGATCACAGCATATCTCTGACTTGGTGTGTATCCATATTTAATATGAGACATCTCATAAAAGTCATCTCCTTCCTAGCATTGTCCAATATAACTCTCGGGTCTTGTGATGTACAGCGGAGACAGTTAGGAGCAAATACCATGGCCAAGTTAGCTGAATCCATCTTTGTTTGGGTGACCACCTCAGGGGTTGAAAACAGTTGCAGGAACCCTACCAAGTATGTGAGAACCTGCACAAAAAATACTTTTTAAGAATGAAATAAGATAATACAATAAGACGACACTAATTATATTTCAGAAGAAGACTTAAATTTATTATGTTCTGAAATAAAAAAATAATTTCATCATAATATACTAACTAATCTATTAATCCTTGGTAACCGTTGAACTATATCAAAAGCATTATCTATATTGTCAGGTTCTGCAACACATTCAGCATACAACGTGTCTGGGATGAGTGGCTCGTAAAGCTCTCGATACCATAGCTTTAGAAGGCTCGCTGGTGCATGAGCATCTGAAATTATATTCGTGGAAATGTCAATTTTATTGTTTTTTTAAAATAGAGACGTGTACGCGGAATACATGTCACACATCAATATTCTTACTATTTTCAAAATAAGCTAAATGCATATGCTATTAAAATAGGAGTAACTTGCTGATGTCTTGAAATGGGACTCGGACCACGGACCATCATAACCATACACCAACAAGGCACTCAATTATGTCAAAACTACAAATTAAAATATTTTTTTTATAAATAATCAGTATCAAATAAAGTTTTAAAATATAATTTTAAAAAATTTTAAAATATAACGGAAAATCATTTAAAAAGTTGTCGAGTGATTAAAAAAATTTAATTTTAAACTAAATATATATAAGCTTTGAAAATATTTTGCAACAAATATCTAGATCCCTATTCCATATCTCAACTGCTAATTTTAAGGGATGCTAGATTTTTTCACTTAAGCGGTCCGCAAAATTAAAACTTCATATTTCGTAATCTGTAATGCATATATGAAGGATTCTCTAAAAACACATTTTATAGCGGGACTCTAAAATTCCAACACGAAACCAGAGGCAAATTAACATCAACAACTAATTCCAACAAATTTTCATGAGAAACGTCTGATACAAAATGTGAAATTGACAAAACAGGCACTAAAAAATTGTAACGGCCTCTAAAATTTAACAGTATGCTTAGAAGTTAGGTTCATTGCTGATACTGATTGCTTGACTGTAATGTGATTGGCACATGTACGTTGCGCCATTTTAACCAAACACAAACACATGGAACACTGTGGATTTGACTCATTTATAAACTCAGTACAAGATGATTTATCACTCTCCGTCAGTTCGAATGGATCCCTAAATTATATTGGTCATATGATGTCGTTTGTTAGCAATGAACGGGTTAATCAAATATTAACAAAAATAAAAAAACATTAAAATATTAATGAGAACTTCTAAATGCCCAAAAATTCCTCGTTTCAAAAAATCTCAGGTTTTGTTAAGTGAAAAGGAAACATCTCTTTATATAATAGAATACTTTGGAAACAGGTGTAATCCGTCACTTTGGAAAAAAATGTTTGCATATTGTACTGGGACAAATATTATTCACCTGTTATTTGTAAATGATCAGGTAATTCCCAGTTATCCAGTCTAGCCTTAAGGGCATTCACTTCATCCACATCTGCTGATACTCTGAAGATGCCCTCTGTCTGCTTCCCTTGGAGTGCTAATATCTGTAAACAAATTATTTCAATTGGATTTTTATCATGGGAATGATTAATCATCCTCCCTTTATTTCTTATGGGAAAAAAATCATCTGGTATATGTCCTGTTTGGTATAAGTCCAAGAATGTGGAATGGATTAAGGATGTATACGGACGTACCACTATTCATGTATGCACAATGCTTTTTTTAATTGTTTAAATTACAAACTTTGAAAATATTGTTGATTAATTTCCCACGCCTATAATTCAAACTTTTGCTCAATGCAAACTGTCCCGGAAAACATCCCCCACGCAAAGAGGAATCAATCAATGTATAAAATTGCAGTTTGACATTTTGTTCTCGGAAAATGTCTAAAATGCATGGAATCTTTTTTTTTGTGTCATATACCATGGGTAAACATAATACCATATTATATAAAACTGGAACCAGCAAATTTTGATGTAACTTAAAATCCGATATTTTAAAATATGTTCCATTTTAATTTGCTAAATGAAATTCCAAAAGCTTAAAACATCATTGACATGTTGACAGTTTAAGAGCACTTCTAGAGGCTCAGAATAATTGCAGTAGAAAATAATTACAATGTAAGAAGTTAGAGAAACATATTTTCTCAATTAGAGAATCAGGCAACAAAAATAAACCAATGTTATAAATATGTAATACAGTAAAACCCCGTTGATTCGAACCCCGATAATTCGAAATTTTAAATTTTAAAAATCCACAAGTCCCAAAATGTGAATTTCATAGTAGATTAACCTCAATAATTTGAAAACCCCGGTAATTCGTAATAAAAAAAAATTAATCCCTTGCACCATAAATCAATACATTTTATTTCACATAGTTCGATTTTTTTTAATTTGGCAAAATAGAAAAAAAAATATTTTGATTTTTCGCAAGTAAGAACTAAAAATTATTTTTTTAATTATTATAGTGGTTTTTTTTATCTAGGTCAAAAATAATTTGAAAATAATCAGTTCATATCATTCACAGCCATGAACATTAACCGGTCGGATACCGGCCGTACGTAACGTGGAATGTACCCTGTCTGCCGCGCTATTTCGCGCACAATTGCTGTTTTTTAGACAATTTTTGTGGTGGTTATATTCATGTAAAAATCAACAATAATCGCTAAGAAGTTGCAGTTTCTAGTTTCTCAATATACAGACTTCAATTATTGCTAATATTTTTATAATGACTTGTACAATAATTACTTATTCATTAACTATGAAAATAAGTAACGAAATTTACTGTCAGAAATGTATGCACATGTTTATTGAATAAAACCATGGAAGCAATAACACTAAAGATATTGTATTTCAATATTTTCGTTCTAAATACATCAAAGAATATAAAAATACTTAATTTTAACACTTTTTTATTAAAAAAAAACCTTTTTAACAGATAAATAACACAATTAATGCGCGGTTCGAAGACGACATTTGGAATGAATTTTTGTCCGGTTTGCGCGGAAAATGAGGTTACTTGACAAATAGAACCCGTGCGTTCGTTGAATAGTGCTAATTATTTTGCATTCTTACAGAACGATTTACCATCAATGTTGGAAGATATTCCACTTAGTACTATTTGGGGAATGTGGTTTCAGCATGACGGAACACCATGCCATTCCACGGTGGAGGTCCGTCGGGTGTTAACAGCTGAATATGGTTTGAATTGGATAGGAAGATATGGCACTTTTCCCTGGCCTCCTAGGTCGCCCGATCTTACACCGCTAGACTTAATTTATTTGGGGGCACGTAAAAAATCTTGTTTATAAAGTACCATCGGCAAATGAGGAAGAGATGCGTGGTCGCATAATTGAAGCATACAATAAGGTGTCCAGCGAGAGTGAAATAACATTACCAAGAGTTCATCAATCCTGCATTAGACGAGCCGAATTGCGTCTTAGAGTTGGTTTATAAGTTTTGATGTACAATTCAAAAGTTAATAGTTTATAAAATTATTAGTGTCAAGTCTTGTTTGAACTGTGTACTTGTTTAACAAGGGTGGCCAGTAAGTAACCTTAGCCATACATATCAGAAGCATAAACAAAATTTACCAATATTTTATATTATAGGCGGCCCTACATCTGAGTGCTTATCATGCCATCTAATGCCTAGATGGGTGTACCTGTAATAATAAGTAATTGATAATGTGCCTGCAGCGTGTGTACGAAACATAATTTTTTATTTGAATTTATTTAAGACATGAATTTAATGATTGATTTCTTTTTCGAAGTTGCAAGCCGTAAATAATAAATACATAAATATTTACTGAATAGAATATGCAGTACTGTAATAAAATGTGTATTTTATTTAACATATCTTAATAACTGACAGATAGTCACGATTTTATCAAAAGTTGCATTTTTTATGCATTTTTTATGTATTTTTTATGTATGCATATATGAATTAGGTGCCTATTTCAAATGTGCTTTGAAGATATTAACTATAGACGTAATTTATAGGCTGATAAGCAAAACAATTTCACAAATTTCATATGATTCAGTTAAAAGTCTAACGAAGAAAAATGTATGTCTTTTACATTTATTTTTACAACTTTTATTGTATCAAATCTAAGTTTAAATTAATATTTGAGAGAAAAATTAATATTTTATATTACGTATCACATTTTCAAAAAAATGTTTGTGATACATGAAGACAATGTGTTTACATAAGTTGTTATATACGGAGCTGGACGCCCCTTTGTACATAAGGAATTTGTGAATTTTTGGGGAAGTAAAACACTATTATAATAAAGAATGAAATTAACACGATTTTTATAAGCAATGAATAGTACATTTTGACAATTTGGGTAAAATTTATATGACTATGAATATTTTTTGCGTGTGGTTTTGTTTACATTTTCTAGGTCAAGATCAGGATGTGTCATTGAACCCTGCAAATATTATATATTTGAATAAACTACGTAATATTTAACCCTTACAATACGATGTTGGAATTTTATTTTAAAGTTAATAACTCAGCAATCGGTGATATTAGGTCATGGTTGCTTGAACATTTTAGACTCATAACATAGTCAGGAATCTACTGGCCAAGTTTCTGCTGCTAGCTCTGGCACACCCTGTATATATATGCAGATGTATTGATCAGGTATCTTTTGCACTTCTTTTTATTCTTATCTCTTCTCCTTTTTACTAAGAAGATTTGTCCTTTCCTATCCATTCCTTATTCCCTTTTCACCTTTAATTCTTTGACTCGCATAGTTTGTCCGTAACTTAAAACTTTCACTTTTTTTGTTTTTTTTTTGTACAACTCAAGTTATTATTGCTATATGTTAATAACATCTTAATTCTGTGATAACTTGTATGATGGTCTCTATACTGTCCAATAATCATGTGTAATCTGATTTTATATGTACTATTATTTTCACAAGAACAAATAAAATAAAAAATATAAATAATATAAAATTGAAAAAATGTGTTTTTTGTAAAACGGCGCCATCTGTTGGACATAAAAGCAACACACACTATCTATACAACATACGCTATTTATATCAGTCTGTTCTCTGTACAAATCTACACCGTTTGTCCGATCTGACCCAAATTTTGCATACTTATTCTTTAGGACCCGGTGGGTAACTTAGTCGACATTTTCCCCTCCCACTTTACTCCCCCTTCCAGTGATATATTTTCCATGCAAATCTGTATCTTTCGACTGATCTGACACCAATTTTGCATACTTATTCTTTGGGACCCAGGAGGTAACATAGGCCACATTTCCTTCCTGGACATCCCATCCTTCCCAGCATTGATTAAAGGGAATCATTGATTTTATTAGAGGCTTTGCAAAACAATGGAACCTTTGTTTTCCCTTCACAAACTTATTTTTAACTTTATCCTTAACGGGTAGTAATAGCTAGTAATATAATAAAACTTCTAACTAATGTCAAATTTGGCATAAAAATACATTAGATAATGATTTTTTATGAAAAAGTAAATCGACCGTGATTTGATAGTGATTTCTTTTATACCTCAAATTTAAAATTATCAGGGTTCTGCATAATTTGAAATGTTTTTTGGGGTCCTTTGAATTTCGAATTAAAGAGGTCCTACTGTGCTTGTGTGTTAATATTAATTTTACACTTTACCTCTGTTTATATCAGATATGTTTAAAAAATTATTCATTAGATTTCTTAAGCAGATAATAAAATGTATTGATTAATCTATTTTCTTGGAAACAATTAAACAATATCATAAGTTTGGAAAGTAAAATATGAAGTACAGAATAACATCAATTTATTATTAACCTAATCAATGTAAATGTTTTAAAAAATTTATTAGCACGCGAGTTAGCGGCACATTTCAGTACAACACTATAAGGTTTAATCATCCATAAAAAGTCTGTAATTATCATCTACAATCAGTTTTACTTTAAATATACGACGTTGAAAATCGTGTTTAATCCTGTCTCTGTAAGGTAGAAAAGTGTGTGTAGTGGTTTGGCATATAAATGCGCTCAGGCATTTAAAGGGTTAAATATTTGTATTCAATAATGATTTATAAAAAACAAATAACCTGTTGGGAGAGCGCCACTTGAACCCACGGCAGCTGCCTATTGGGGAATCGGTCTTTCTGTAGCACCATCACTTCACTTAAGGTATTACCAAACATGGACACTCGGAAAATTTGTATCTGTATGGAATAATGGAATAATATTAAATCGCAGGTAAAAGTTTATATGCAAATCTTTATATTTGTATAGTGTAGCCTAATTAAACTATTTATCACTTCATACTAGAAATAAACCATCAGCTATGACGGAAGTCATTTAAGAGTTGAAGACCTCATGGAAAGAAGTTGTTAATTAACATTCAAGTCATTTTGAGATAATTAGACATTTGCATTTCGCCTTTGAAAAATATGTTTTATTGCTAATTCAAGATTAATTTTTATTGATTAATATCACTAAAATATCAAAAAAGTATTTACAAAGTAAAAACAACGCGTTTATGCACAAAAAATAAAAATTTAGTAATTTTCCCTAAAATAAATGTAGTTAACAACCATTTTTTCGTCTCTGGAACTCATTTTTAAAAGAATAACACCTTTTTAAAATTGGTAAAACACGAACATCAAACAACCATTATCCAAAATTACAAAATTCCTGGCATGTTAATTAATAATACAAAACATGGTATGTACCATTTAAAATTATTGAAAAATAATATATAAGTACATATTATAATAGTCTTCAAATAAAAACAAATATATGACCAGATATGCCAGAGTAAAATTTATACTAACCATATATATTCCAATCAAATTAAAAGGCGTGTTAATTTCAGAATGATGGCATGAAGATGTTATTATTGAAGATGTTCTTCCCATTAGTAACTGATTTGATTTTTGTGAAAAAGTGTAATTAATATATTCATTCCTATGATTTGAACATGTTCTAATTATTTTTAAGTTCTGAACTTAGTTTAGAGGGCTTATTAACTCATTTTTGACAAAAATGTTAGTTAACAACTTCTTGCCATGGGGTCTTCTTTCTTTCAAAAAGAAACAGCTCCAATCTATTTATAAAATATGCATAATAGCAAAACAATTTACTTTCATTGACATGATAATCACACACTACTCTGATAGTGTTTGTTAATACACGTTTGTTTTAAATGTAATATTAGTTGCTGCGCAACGCACGGAAATAAGGAAATTATGATAGTGAAAGTGATAGTCTAGTTAGTTATATTAGGCTGATTTCTGTCTAAAAAATTGAACATATGTAATCACATAATGTATAATAATGAGTTCATCCTCACCCTAGCCTGATCAATATCTTCAGTATTGGGTTTCCTAGGCTGCTTCTTTCCACACTGACCGATTCTTTCCAACCTCCGGCACGCCACACCGGCATAATGGGAAACTTGGACATGGATGGGCCACTTCCCTACCTGCAAACAGTACCAGTGGTCACATTTTTACTGAAATACAAGTACACTTTAGTTCAAACCATATCTAACAAGCATGTGTCATTTTCTCCATTAACCTTTCCTCTCCGGTGCTGTAAACTGAGTTGACATTTATGTGAATATCTCTGTAAATATACTTAATACAGAGTTCATATTTTAGGTATTCTGTAATATATTTATGTATTTGATAAAATAATTACAATATATAAGAAAATTTACCGGACAAAACAAAATAAAATGTTTTATCAAAGAAACTGACATTAATTTGTCAACGTTGTATGATGCGCAGAGTACACAGCACAGATTCGGAGAGTCGGATTGGCAATCTTCGCTCTTTAGTACTGGCTGCGCAGTCATATGTCTTACGCATTTCTATGCTAGTGATGTTTATTCTCATTTTTTATCACTTTTATACAATAATTGATACATTTTGATATGGGCATCTAAGGGTGAACAAAAATCCCACACCTCTGTCCATTTCCTGGAAGTACTTAGACCTGACCGAGCACCAAATTGCTGTTCTTTCCGAAAGGGGCGCGCATTCGGCGAATTTCACAATCAGAGCCCCCGCCGGCAACAGCAAGCACCTGCATTTCTAATGCATTTCCACCACCGCTGAAAATATGTAAAAGCCGTGCGCTGATACTACCAGGCACGTTAATCTGTTCGGATAATAGTTCGGATAATAATTCGGATAATAGCCCTCGCCTTCCTAGGAGGTGCCCGAGAGGTATTCCTGGCAAACCTAGAAAACCCAATCGCCGCCAAAGTCGAGTGTTCTCTTGCTGGACCAGGTCGGGACCAAGCCGAGCTTGCGTACAGTTCGAGCCTCATTGTGTGTTCATCTCCGAAATCTTCAAAAATGACTCTCCGCTTAAGATTTCTTCTTTCCTTCGAGCCTTTTCCCGTCAAGCTTTTTCCCGCAAGAGCCTTGACCTAATCCATGAACTGGGATCACTGAGAATCCTGCCATAATACTGTTAGTAACCATGCCAGAGACCTAAGTGCCTGAGCTAATTTTCAAAGTACTTGTATATTTCTACTGCTTATGTACTCTTGTGTTTTCTTGAATTTAAATAAATTGTTGTGATAAAAATTTCTCCATTATTTCCACGTATCCTTGCCCTTGCACTAAATTTGAAACAAACCACTCTGTTTCAATATATTAATGTATATATATCAAAAATTATTTCAATGATTAAAATAAGTTAAAAGTATAAAATATTCATATTTATCCGGCTTAAAAATTGAAAACACTCTACACATACCCTGAGTTTACAGCACTGGAATACACATTTGAACGTTAGCACTGTTTGGGAAAGGTTAAAAGCTTTTGTAAAATACTTACAGAATGAGGAATAGATGCTTCTCGAAGTCAATTGTTTATGTGTAAGGTTATGAAGAGTAAACTCATGGCCACCATCGTCCAACACTACCACAACCACCACAAAGAGATATGACCACGTATTAAATCACTGCCACAGATCATATCAAATTATCTTTCTACAGGATGAATAATACTCTGCTACAACAGTTTGTACGCAGATTAAATTTTTCTCTTAAAACTCATGTTAAAAAAAAAACATTCTAAACATAGTGCTAAGCAGACATTGTCTATTGTATTTTTTATGTATGGCAGATTGACCATATATGTATACAGACCATAACCTCAAAATCTCAAGGGCAGAAGTTATTCCGTGTACATACACTTGAGTAGTCAAAGCACGACATATTACAAATTAATATTGTTTATGAGTATGAAAATAAACATCAAAAGCTATCTAGTCTATATATAAGGATTAACTTATTATTTCACTAGCAAGTACATACTTCAAAGGAAATTAAAAAATGATAAATAATTTTACTTTTGTATATTTCAGTTATTTTTAGTAGAATAAGATAAAATGGATTTCTCGCAAAACGGCTTAATTTTCTAATTCATCTTTATTAATCAACGCTCAATAAATAGTATTTTACATATACACAGGTATTCATGTATAGATAAAAGATATCAAAAGTATAAATACAAAAAGCACAGTAGGCAAAATAAATCATAGTATAAAGTATACTAAAAAGTAAATAAAAAAAACAACTGAATTTTTTTGTTTATACACAAGATGTCAGCGTAATCATTGCCCAGGTCTTGCATTTTGTACTGAGTTCAACTAAGCAAAATTCCAAGTATTGTTACGGCAGTGCTTGCAGTAATACTGTTCTGGTACTTCTGGTAGATACGTGGAAATGGACTTGTCGCAATAAATCACGGCTTTCAATTGTATTATGCAAAATTTTAAACAGACATTCCACATCAAAAATACTTGTTCTCTCATTCAACTTTAATAATAGGTTCAATAAACATATGGGAAAATCATAATTTAGTTGTTCTCGCTGTATATTTATTTTATAATTGACAAAACTCATAAATGTACTACATTCTCTTTCAATTGTGTGAGAATGCACATTATAGGATGGTGACCAAATAGTTAAGTTTTTAAAAACAAAGTGTATTTAAAAACTCGAGTCCCCGCTGATAAACAGTCGAACTCGGATATAACAAGCTCGGGTATAAGGAGATCTCGACTATAATAAGCAAAACTGTGAATTGATTTTGATTTTCGCATATTCCCATACTATCGTTCTCGGTTATAAGGATCGCGATTCCCGGATATACGAACAAATACGTACTCATAACAATGAATTTTGCTTTTAAAGCGGCTCGCACTTAATTAGGGTTCATTTTATGATGTACACAAAGTGTGTCCGAAAATGCCACGTGCACAGGCAAACAAAAGTCGTCGGCATTTCTTATCAAAGGAATGCCGAACTGAAGGTCGAGAACTGTCATATAACTCCGGTTATTGGGGGTTTCCAAAATGTTTGAGGTGACAGTTGTTTTATGCAGTTTACTGTATTAGCATTTAAAAGCCTAATCAGTTAAACGCGAATTGTTCTATCGGAAACATGTCCACTAACAAACAAAAGTGTCTCTCGGTTCACGAAATCGTCGGAATTATTCGTGAAATAGAACGCGGCGCCAAA
>JADDOH010004142.1:0-55010 GCA_016648135.1 Agrypnia vestita
ACATACATGTGCTTTCCATTAGCATCCAGGGGTCCCTTCAAGTGCTTCATAACCCTGCACTCTTTAAGACTGTAATGCTTTACATTTGCCATCTCCAGGCAGACTTTCCTGAGGTCTTCGTCTGTGTAGTGTGGGGGTACATTGTGTATGGTAAGCCTGTATCTCGATATGAATCTATTAAGGTTTCGTAGCATTTCGTAGCATTTGGGACTTGTTTTGCTCTAATGATAATCTTTTGGCCATGTCTGAAGCTGATACACCGAGCGCTGCCTTGCTGTTTGCAAGAATTACTAAAAAAAAACATAATACATATTGTCAGAAGTATCCAAATAATAAAAAGAGTGATGTCTGGCTAAAATCTAGTGACTAATTAATAATATATATAGAATTATGAGTCTAGCTTTAAGATTAGAATGTATCAATTACTTTATTTTTGAAATGGTGTACAATTTTGTGAGATGTAATCAGCCATTCCTCTTGCTTTAAGTTCATGTGGAAAATCTATTCCATGTACATATATTATTATCCTTAAAACTTATAGAATATTGAAAACGTAATAATTGGTACAGTGAGGCATGGCGTCGGCGAAACCGTCTGATTGGACCCATGGCTTGAGTCAGACCAGTTGAAACAGTTTGTGTTTACTGGGGTATTATGCCGTGTTGTTACGACCTTTCGGGCCGACATTTCGGATCCCATTGCAGGGTCCATCATCAGGGCTGATGTGTTTCATTGCAATGTTGGTGTTGTGTTAGTATCGCTGCAAACCGTGCCGAAGTCATGATGTGTTTGTATTGTGTTGTATGTATGATTCATCTGTTGTCTGATCACTATCTCTGCGGAGTCTGCGACGAGAATGACTTTGAAGCGCCGGATACCAAGATTTTTTTAATTTGAGACCATCATCTCTATTAATGTTTATCGGATGCTTGTAGATTTCTAGTGCTTCCTTGATAAGACGCGCATGGTGACTCTTAGGCTTTCCAAGGATTTCGGTTCGAATGCAAAATGATGGCCGGTATCCAGAAAATGCTCAGCCAGTGCTGATTTTTCTGGATGACCGAGTTTGCATGCCCGTTTGTGCTCGTTGACCCTTTTGGAAATGGTACGCGCCGTTTGCCCCACGTATACTTTATCGCAGTCTTGACAATCGAGTCTATACACACCGTCCGTTTCTAAGCGATCTCGATCCTTTGCTGATCTCAACATATCTTTAATTTTGAAGTTGGCACCAAAAACTGTCTTAATGTCTCTTTTCTTGAGAGCTCTGGCAATTCTGTCTGTAACGCTTTGGACAAAGGGCAGAAAGGCGTCGCCTTAGGCGTCGCGTCGAGATCGCTTAGAAACGGACGGTGTGTATAGACTCGATTGTCAAGACTGCGATAAAGTATACGTGGGGCAAACGGCGCGTACCATTTCCAAAAGGGTCAACGAGCACAAACGGGCATGCAAACTCGGTCATCCAGAAAAATCAGCACTGAAATAAAGTGTGAAAGGGGTGATATACTAGTCAGTTTTGACGTCATATCCCTCTTCACTAATGTGCCTGTGGACGACGCTATGAGTCTGTTGGAAGAAATTTATGATGAAGACATCTGCGCACTGTTTGAGCACTGCCTGACGAGTGGATACTTTTCTTTCCAAGGTGAGCTCTTCCAACAAGTGGAAGGCGTAGCGATGGGTAATCCACTTTCTCCGGTGATTGCTAACTTTTTTATGGAAAAATTCGAAGAAACAGCACTGGACACAGCATCCTTTACTCTGAAGGTCTGGTGGAGATACGTCGATGACGTGTTTGCAATCTGGCCGCATGGTGAAGACAAACTAGGTGATTTTTTGGGACACCTTAATTCACTACATAAGAACCTGAAGTTCACCATGGAGATAGAGAAAGAAAACGTGCTGCCTTTTCTTGATGTTGAAATAAAAAGAAAGCCGATGGGAGTTTCGGACACAGAGTGTATAGGAAGCCTACACATACCAACCGTTATCTACATGCGAACTCCCACCATCATCCTGCTCAAAAAAGAGGCCTCATCAACACTTTGGCCACGAGGGCCAAAAGGATATGCCAAGATGAATATCTACAGGAGGAAATGATAACACTCAGCGACGCACTGGAAGGCAATGGTTACCAGAAGCGACAGATACAACGCGTCATAAGTACGAGGTCTGTTCGCCCTGAAAAACATACAGAACCTGAGTGCAAAGGCATCGCCTTTCTGCCTTTTGTCCAAAGCGTTACAGACAGAATTGCCAGAGCTCTCAAGAAAAGAGACATTAAGACAATTTTTGGTGCCAACTTCAAAATTAAAGATATGTTGAGATCAGCAAAGGATCGAGATCGCTTAGAAACGGACGGTGTGTATAGACTCGATTGTCAAGACTGCGATAAAGTATACGTGGGACAAACGGCGCGTACAATTTCCAAAAGGGTCAACGAGCACAAACGGGCATGCAAACTCGGTCATCCAGAAAAATCAGCACTGGCTGAGCATTTTCTGGATACCGGCCATCATTTTGCATTCGAACCGAAAATCCTTGGAAAGCCTAAGAGTCACCATGCGCGTCTTATCAAGGAAGCACTAGAAATCTACAAGCATCCGATAAACATTAATAGAGATGATGGTCTCAAATTAAAAACATCTTGGTATCCGGCGCTTCAAAGTCATTCTCGTCGCAGACTCCGCAGAGATAGTGATCAGACAACAGATGAATCATACATACAACACAATACAAACACATCATGACTTCGGCACGGTATTGCAAGCTGATACTTAACCACAACACCAACATTCAAGACAACACATCAGCCCTGATGATGGACCCTGCAATGGGATCCGAAACGTCGGCCCGAAAGGTCGTAACAACACGGCATAATACCCCAGTAAACACAAACTTGAAGATTCTGAGTGGCCGTGAAAACCTAAGAACATTCTCAGTTGAAACAGGTTTCGCGCCTTCTCCACGCGTCGGGCTCCTTTTTAATTTGTATGGTTTCCAATTTGAAAAAACCGTTAAAATTTCGAAAAATCCAAAATTATACCGCAATTTAATTTTTTTTAAATGAAAATTTGTTAGATCATTTTTATCATTGCCACGAGTCTGCCAAAGTCTGCAAAGTTTCAGCTTAATTGGATCACGGGAAAAGGAAGGAAAAAAAATCCAAAGTTTTTTTGAACCAGACAAGCAGACGCTACGAGTTAAAAAAAGGGAGTAAAAAATTGATAATATTTTACATCACCAGTCTATTAACCGCGCAGTACTAAAGTGTTATATACATGCTCACTTATTGTGACTATTATGAACGGAAAAAAATACATTTTAGAAAAGCTGCGAAAGGTCTCTAAGGCCTCGGGTACGATGCGAGCGGCAGGGCATCAGAGCGTCAATGCGCCCGAGTAGCGAGGGAAGCTAACTAAGCTCAGTACTGTGCCGTCAATGTGCCCCTTACTACTCTGGCGCACTGACGCTCTGCCGCTCGCCGCTCGTGTTGTACCCGAGGCCTAAGGGTTGTAAATTTGGAAGAAATGTTAAATTATCAGCATAAATATTAAAAATACAAACCTCCTTCTTTAATAAGATAGAGATTTCTAGAATCTTTTGGTTGTTTCTTTGTTTTACTATTTTTTCCTTTTATTCGGTCTCTGAACATTGCAGGAAGGGCTTCCAACACTTGCCCATCTAGAGTCAGTTTCTCTGGACCGGCACTCAAAAATATATCTGCATCTTCTTTGTTCTGTGAAAAATGCCATATTTCATACAAAATATTTCACAGAATAGGTAATATAACTTTGCATTTGAAAGTTAGACCAAAAAAGAAATCCATTATTATAATTTCAGTTAGTATTTAAAAGACACCAGATCCTGTGTTAGACACCAAATCCTTTTTACACCATTTTGATATACATAACACAATGCAAAAATTTAAAAGAATTTTTAAGTTTATTTTTAAAACTAGAAGATTTTTTATGAAACCATGTTAGTTAGAGAGTTCAGAGAGAAGAAGGAGGAGACAGTGAATTCAATCCTTGAAGACTGGTTAGTAAACTTGGAAATCATTTTCTAACCAATTATCATAACATAGAACAAGTTGTGCAGTTTTAATGAAATTTAACCACTTGCGCCATGCAAGTGAGCCATTCATTGTCATGAGTTATACGAGAACCACGAAAGAACAAATACAATGATCAATAACTCAATTTTTGTTAAAAACAAGAGAATCTGTAAATTTAGTAATATATTGTATATGTTACAGTGAATCTGATTTTCTAGTGAGTCCATCATTCACTGGCATTTTAGAGAAAGTATATTCAAGGTCATTCTTATCATATTCAAAGAGTTTTTCACCAATAGAAATGAATACAATATTTTAACTTGCACTTACTAGTGATTATTGGTTTCCGAACTGTCAAAAATTAAATTTGACAAGTCTGAAATCCGTTTCCGTAAAAATCTATGCTTTTAAACGAACTTTTATTTATTCAAATTGAAACAACCGGGCCTTGAATAACAATTTAATAAGTCATTGCGTGAACAAGGTTCTTACTGCATTATTAATTTCTTCTGTGCAAATCAACATTATGTAGGTAACGGATATTATTAAAATAGTCATTTTGAAGTGTTGAAAGTTCGTCTGCACCAATTCTTCATTATATGATTTTATAACAAGATTCTAATGGCACATGGACCTTGTTTTTCAAAATTTATTTTGCGTTTTGTGTCTCATTCTACACTAGTCTAGTCCAAAGTCATCACAAAGCGACACTATTTCTAATTTTTATCCTTTGAGCGATAGCATATTCTCTATTCTGTGGCGATAGTTCTGTTTTTCGAACTGTCATACTCCTGGACTTGATTAGTTTAGGTAGGTAACTAAAACGTAATATATTTTTAAAATTTTAATCGCGAACACTTACGAAATTCTGATCATCTTATAATTCAAAAGACAGTCGATTAAACTCATAAAAATGATACGGTGCGAGCAAGCTTCACGTCTGTCACCGACGTCGAGCCGAGTAAGTTTGCGAACTTAAAAACCGCGCACTTTATGTTGTACGTCTACCACCCGTGCTTACACGTGCTTTACACGTGCGCAAACAAGAAACGCAAACGACATTAGACACATTTTTGATAAAAAGATAGAAAATTGGAAATGCGGAAGAATCTGAATGAATTCAAACGTAAATGATGACTTAGAATCTCTTTGATTTTTGTATTTTTCGCATCGAGTATTTGTTACTTGACGCACTTTTAAAGGTTCATTTAAAATTAATAATACCGGGTGTATTTTTATTTATGTTTCTATATTTGTAAGAAATAAACTTTTGTTGTATTGTTATAAAAAAAACATATTTAATAAACTTAATTGACAAAATACATATTCATTAATAAAAATTTTCCCTTAACCCCCCAATATTTACATGGTGACATAACCTCGTTTTGTTCCAGCAGTCGTCAGATATCACAAAAAACCCGAATGCGCGATCTTTCAGCCGACACCTTACTTCGCGATTCGTATTCGTTTTGCGGTGCCGCTGTCCTATTTTAATTTATGAGTTAAAATAGGACCGCAAAATGAATAAAAATCGTCTAGTGTAGTGCCGCCTTTATACTTTCTACGCTTTAAGAATTACGTGTACAAATTGATGGTTTCACCGATATATTGTCTATGCTTTGAGTAATGTATTTTCACGGATTATGTGTAGTGAATCTGAGAATTCGTTGATTTAGACGTTTTCACTGCCCCTACTCTGCCCGACCGGGAAAAGTACATTTTTACTAGTGAAAGTATAGTCTCACTAAAAATGCAAATTCGCTGTAACATATACATATCTCAAGTGATCTCACATCAAACATGCGTAAATGGGTGCGTTTGCTGTCCGATAGAGTGAAAATATTTTATTACGATTTTTTTTAAACTTATTTTATTATTTAAAATTTTGATATAATAACTAGACTAAAAAAATTAAACTAGATAATGAATTTATTTTTTGACACACTGCATTGATTTTTCTATGATCAAACCTATTTTTTTTATTTTACTGAATTTGCATCTTGTAAAAACAGAATCTGGTGTAATATTTTTTTAAATTACAACAATTGCAGACCCAATATTTCATGTTATTAATGTTTTACAACATTCCGATAGACAGTATGTGTGTAGGATTAACTTAATTTCCTATACTGGATAACTATAACAACAAATCTTTTATAAAATTCATTTTATTTTTCAAAAGGCGATGAAGTCTAAATGTCTCACCTGAAATCGGACAAATGCCGTGCCTTTAGAATGTTCCGTTAATTTATCAATGCACACTAGTGAATAATTGACCTCCCCAAATTGACGGACATATTCATCCAATTCCTCATTACCAACACTAAACGGTACATTCTTCAAGAAAATTGTTCTTCCATCCTCAGCATCGTTGGCAGAAACCCTGAAAGTGAAAATTATACAATCCCTCTCCATAAAGTAAATTAAATAAAAATAAGGTGATCACCTCCAACAAATGTGAAGTTTTGATGAACTAAATTATTTTTGATATATTTGTTACTCTACTAAAATCTGCAAAATAGTTTTAAATAAAATTACTATACATACTTTAACTTATTGGGATCGGTTTCTTCATGAGTCTGTGAAGTATTGTCATCTTCATCCTCATCATCACCCTCATCATCATCTTCTTCATCATCCCCTTCATCAATCTGTGCTTCGTCATCACTGCCATCTTTTGTGTCATCTGAAATCCACGCTGAATTCTTACCTTTTCTTTTATAAACCAAACTCTTTTACATTTTATATAAATTGACACGATGTATGACAATGTGGATGCTTTCAACTTGACATAGAAATGTGTCAAGTTGAAAGCATCCGCAGCGACAGATCATCTACATTATGACCGCTTTAAAAACGCAGTATACAGTGCGTGGTTTTGCCATTACCAGTTTCAAAAAAAAAAAAATCAAATCATATGAAAGGCTACAGGCAATGGGTGATATCTAATTGCAGACACTATTTGATTTCAGCATTGCCAACATAAAATTACAAAAATAATTGAAAGTGAGTTACACACGAGTCAATGTCACTCATGTAGAAGAGAAAAATCCAACATATGTAACTAGCTACTCCCTACTCCAGGATCTTGCAGATCTTAATGTCCCTTTCCCTACAAATATCCAGCTCTTGCTTACAGACTGCCGACGGGAAGTATTGAAAGTGTTACTACGATTTTTAGAGAGTAATTGCATTGAGCTGTAATGTTTATGTCGATGACCTATTGACTAGTTTTTGGCAATAACATCCTTTTACTGGGTGACAAGCCATTAAATTTAAAAAAAAAAAAAAACTAGCTCTATTTTGTAAAAAAAAAATGTATTTGTAAAAAATTTAAAAATAAAAAATAAAAATTGTATTATTGCAGGTCATTTTTGAACTGGATTTTTAAAAATGTGATTTCGACATCAATTGAATGAAAGTGTAAAATTTGTGTTCCACCGTTTTGTTAGTAAACTAGCAATTAAGTTATTACTTGCTTGCAGGTGGCTATAGTAGCTGCCGCACAGCTATTGATGGCCGCTATGTGACCTACTGCTATTTGCTTGCTGCTTGACAGTATGGTCAGCTATGGTGGCTGATGTCATATGAATGTTTTAGGAACACATACAGGACAAAATATATTCATTATTTGAAGCGACAAATGGGCAAATGTTCAGTCAGATGCGTATTCTATTTTTTTCCAAAAACACGATCCTAAAAACTAAACTACTCGTCCAAAAAATGATGTGTAAAAGTCAATTTTTATCTACATAAAATTTCCATGATGATAAGCAAATTTATTTTGATAAGACTTTAACATTACCTACTTAAATCACCCCCGACAGATTAAAATTAATTTTAAATACATCTTTTAGTCATATTTTATCAGTTTGTGAATTAACCTTAACAAATAGATATGTCATTGTGGACTTTTATACAGGCCTTTTTAAACTCTACAACTTTTCTGCAGAAAGCTTTCCTTACCGTTTAACCTAGGCAGCGTACGTAAGAAATGCATTCACTCAATCGTTTTTTCATTGACTTACATTGCAAAATTGGTCTCCACAAAAAGCCCTTTTATTTTAACGGGATAATATACAACCTATGTCCAACCTGAAGGTCTATTCTAAATATTGGTGAAAGAATTTTTGAAATCGGATAAGTAGTTTCGGAGATTACCTCCTACATCCAAACTTAAAAACTTTACCTCTTTATAATATTAGTGTAGACAAGGCTTTTAAAATTATGTTTTGATTGTGTAAGAGTCAAACCTAAATTTAAACCTAAATTTTGTACATATTAGCATAATGAATATTGCGTTTTCGAAATGATTTCTTGAAATATATATTTTTCACAAAATTAATGGCTTTTTTCATGAGTGTTACGATTTTTGGCAAATTTCACAATCACATCGCGATTTTTTTTTTGGAAATTTAAATTTTGAATTAATAAGAATCTGCATAATTCAAAATGTTTTTTGGGTCCCTTAAATTTCGAATTAAAGAGGTTCTACTGTATAATAATATGCATCCTGAAAAACTGTTCTTATTACACATTTGACAGAAATACATTTGATGGTATTTATAATACATATTGGAGTTATAGTGCTGTGTATTTAAGGTATTAACTATATTCTACCTATTCAGTATATGAAATTAAATGATGAAAAAAAAAACTTACAATCTTCTTCGTCTGATTCCTCCTTGATCGATGCCTCATCATCATCATTTTCAGATTTAACATCCGGTTTATTTTCTTCATCGTCCGATTCTGGTTCTGACTTGACATCATTTTTTAAATATTCTTCTTCATCTTTTTGTTGAGTGATGAACGACATATACTTATTTTTAGCTATGGCCCAATCAACATGAATTGGACGGCCTGTAAACATTTAAGAAATTGATATTTATTAATTTTTTTCTAGTGAAATTGGGAAATTTCCCATAGTCCATAATCATCATCCATTTTGTGTATGGTCACTGAAACATGGAAATATTTGACATGACAAATCAAAATTATATTTTAATAACAATTTTAACTATTCTTGGGTTTTCTACCTTGAGCCTCCTGCTTCGCTGGCCGACATTTTGGTTCCTATTGCATGGTGCATTAGGGCTGATGTCTCTAAACGGAAGCCGAATCCTCAGCCAGAGAAATCGGAGACGCATGGCAGAATAGCCCAGAAAACAATGTACCCAAGTTCAACAGTTCAGATATCTGCGTTCTTTATAAAACGTGATTTTTAGATTGAGATTGTTATTTTGGTGATATTTACCCCAAGATTTAGATTGTTATTTTGGTGATATTTACCCCAAAACTCGAAAATATACAAGATGTAGATTTATGAAAAACCGCCCTATTCGGTGATTACTATTCCAACACTCAAAAATAAAAGGGGCGTATTTATTTATACCCGTGTAATTACTTCATTTATATTTACGAGTTTTTATTTGTACAGGTGGACCTCGACTTTCGAACATTCGACTTTCGCACAATTCGCTATTTCGCACATTGTCACGCTGTGGGGTAAAGATATCAAGTGGAATCCTGGTATCACTTGCATCTTGCTTCCTTCCGTCACTTTGCTTGTGAGCTAGCTAGGATAGAGATTTAGTGTTGCGCAGGAAGGAAAGGTAATAATTTACCATTTAAAATATTATCAATCTTAGACAATGCTCCAAGACACCCAATATCTCTACAGAATTTATACACGGAAATCAATTTTGTGTTTCTTCTTCCCAATAATATCTGCCTTATACAGCCTATGGGTCAAACGGTGATAGCTACGTTTAAACGATAATTTTATGAGGTCAAGAATGACTCAGGCTATCGAGGCAACTGACAGGGAAGGTGGGCCTAAATTAAAAGATTTTTAGAAGAACTACAATATCTGAAACGCAATAAACAATATTGGAGACACGTGAGACATATAGCGTGGGCTGAAATAAAAGAGTCAACCATGAAAGGTTCATAGAAACAATTTTATAAATTGTGATGAAACTCCAGAAACTATCACAATTGATATAGTCTGCCTGATGAATGAACTAAACTTAGATGTTACTAATGAGGAAATCTCATTCAGAACCTCTAACAAATTAATATTTAATTGAGCAACAGGAGTATGAAAATGAAATATATAATGAAAGCGAGGAAGAAGACGCTCATCAAATCATCAAGACTTTAACAATGAAAAATATAAATGAAGCCTTAATGCATCTTGACAATTTTTTAAATATTATGGAAGGTTGTGATCCCAATGGAGAACGCATATCTCGAGTATGTAGGCCGATCAATAAGGGCATAGCATGTTTTAAAACACTATATGAAGAAAAGAGAAAGAAGAGTGGCAAATCCCAAAATATAATACCAAACTGTGTCAACAAAACTACATATACTTGGGCATAAAAAACTTCAATAACCTACCTACAGACTTACAACAATTAAAGAAAAAAATAAACCAACACTTTAGATCGATACAATTTGACAATGTATAACAAGACATATAGCTAAGGAACAAATAAGCCAAATCCAAAATAAACTAATAAAGTGTAAGCCCCTCACCAAGCACATGAGCAAGTCTCATTTTTGGAGAGGCAAAGCAATAAAATAAAATGTATCTAAGTAGATTGTAATAGACAAATGTATTATGATTTAAATGTAGTTTTAATATTAAATAAAAAAAAATAAAAAAAACAATTAGCTCTTGATAACTTTTTAAGGGAAACACCCGCAAACCCCACTTAAACATGTCTCTTAAACCACTTTAACGCCTCTTAAACATGATATATTTACTTGATAAATAAATATTTTAAAATATATACAATTTTAATTTTTTTACTTCCCTCTACTTTCGAACATTCAACATTCGCACACATCTTTAGGAACCAATTATGTGCGAAAGTTGAGGTCCGTCTGTATTTGCATTTATTGGTAATTGCAATTTAAGATGAGACCTTTGGAAAGTAGTCGTGAATCTATTAGTCTAATTAGTGTGCTATGTTGCTTGAGAGCAATGTGGAATGTAAGGGATTCATAAATAATTGTCATTAAAAACCCAAGACGGGAAGCAAAAATTTCATCCTGTGTTTTTATGTCTACATATACAATAGAATATCACTTTTCAATACCTAACATTTGCGCAGTAATAGCACATAAACCTTTTTAAATTAAAATAGGCACATCAATATTTTGTTACGGATTTTATTATATTATATTGTTTTATTTTATTATATTACATTTTATTATATATATTATGATTATATTGTTATGGATTTTAATGTCGGACCTCCATGATGTCTGGGTATTCTTAAAAAAGACCTGTTTATTTAATGTCGAAGCAATATTTATATCATTATGCAAACCAGTCATTGCAGTCAAATATGGAGTTTTGTCTAAAAGTTTTGATGAATATGATATAAAGTAAGTATGTACTAATCAGGCACATGCAGTGGGAATATTGACTTTTTTGTAAACGTATATTTTGTAAAAAAAATAGAAATCAAATATTTATAACACAGATTTTTATGAAATATCAAAATATGAATACTATGATAACAATTGTGATAGAAATATTACAAAGTATATGTTGTACTCCAATTTCTTTTCCAAATAATAAGTTACGTAAAAGTCATGCTGCCATGTTCCTGGTACTAATATTATTTTCAACATTCTAAACAAAAAAAATAAAAACTTGTAGCCGTATTCTCGCATATTTTTCTTTAATGGTGAAATTCTGGCTCCATGAAAAAGGAAGAAAGCATGCACAAAACATTTTAAATGCCAAGATATAAGAAAAATTTGAAAAATCTCCTACTCATATGAACATATATTTTAATCTTTTCAACTACTTTTTTTTTGTCGCTAAGATTTATTCATATAATAACTGCTCTACATAAATATTATTGAACATAAACACTGTAACTACTGGAAGAGCACTGTCTGCTGTAATACAGTAAAATATTAGTGTAGCAGGCAGGGCATCAAATGTAGTGTTTACTTGGCTGCCAAGACCCACAGCAAGAATGATAAATGGTCATATATACATATTTGTAAACACTATAAAATGTTTGTCACATATAAATGTGTAAACAAAAAATAAATAAATTATTATTATTTTAAAAGTTGGTAAAAATCAGTTTATTTTCAGAAAGTTGAAATAGCAAATCAGTCAATATTTTCGTCACTGATAGAAATATTGAAATTTGTTTTGAGGTTCTCTATTTTTGAATATTGGGGTAAAAATCACTAAAAAACAATCTTGTTAATTTTAGAGTACGGCCGATTGTACAGTAAGTTTTATTATTTATGGATAGATCAAAACAATTAATATTATGGACAGTGAGAACCCAAGGTTTGAACTTTTTCTTCTAAATTCTACAACAGATATTACAAAATCAATGTTACCTAAGAACGGCTTGGCATTTGTGTGCAGAATTGCTTTAGTTGCAGCCTTCACATTCTGAAATTGAACAAAACCACAACCAACAAGATCTCCATTGGGCTTCTTCAATAGAGTGGCTTCCAGAACATCTCCGTAAGGTGCAAAATGCTTTGTTAAGGACTCCTGTGTAGCTTTAAATGAAATATTTCGAATAATCAGCCTCGCCTTTTTGACAACTCTGGGGTCTGCTTTGTCCTCTTCAGGCTTCAAATTTTTACCAACTTTGATATCTGAAAAAATGACAACATTATTAACAATGCCCGTACACACTCTACTAATAAACATTTAATTTATGTAGTTACTATGTTACTATAGTAGAATAAAATATATAAATGTTTTTTTTTTTTTGTTAATGTGTATGTGCGTTTCAATTTTGTGCAATTTAGGTTTGACCACGTCCGTATCTGTCCGTTTACAGTCCGCTCTCGCACCGACAAAAATATTAAAACACAACAAAGTCATTCACACTATGTGCCCGCTCTAGTCCTGCTCCGATCACAATCCGGTACAGCATGGTATCAAAGAATATTTGACTGGAGCGGAATTGAACTTGTCCTGGCTTGTGCCCATGTAAAGGGCAAAATATCAATTCGTTTTCATGTTTGTCAATTTGTGTTTTTAAATGAGATTTTAATTGTTTTAAATGTTTGAAGTGTCATATTAATATCGATTATTTGCGTGATAAAAAAGCATACAAACTTTTTTGTTGTTGTTCCTCGTCATCTTCTTCTGATTTGATAGATACAGTTTCTTCTTTAATTTCATTTTCTCCATCTGAACGTTCATCTACCTCTTCAGAAACCAATTCAGATTCATTCTTTTTATTTTTGTCGTATCCTGGCGGAACAAACTGATGTTTGGGTACTGCCCAATCCACGTTAATAGATCTACCTATATGAATATAAATAAAAAAACAAAATCATAATTAGTGTGTAAAATAAAAAAGTTCTTTTTAGTACTCTCAATTAGGAAAAAAATTACCTGGATAAAAAAATCTCAGGCACTATATGTATACCTACCTGTCTGCTTTGCATTGCACATAGGTTATGTATACAGCAGGTGCGTGCAGTGGGAACAAGAAGCATGACTTTTATTTAACCGTATATTTGGGAAAAAAATAGAAATTAAATATTTATCTGGCAGAATACTATGAAATATTAAAATCTGAATGAAATATTAATTATTGTGATTTGAATATTACGGGATGTATCTCTTATGTCAGTTTCTTTTCAAAATATATGTTCAGGAAAATGTCATGCTTCTTGTTCCCACTGCACGCCCCTGGTATACAAGGTGTCTCATAGCATAGTAGCAAAAACTTAACACGTGTATTCCTGCCTTGGTTCAAGCAACCACGATCTAATATCAATAGTTATAGAGATATGCACTCTCAAAATTTGCAATTTTACAATACAACTCAAATAAAATGATAAAAACCTTGTAAAAGAAAATATATTTTCAATTTTTGCAAGATTAAGTCATAAGTACTGAAAAAAAGGAAACATTGATATTGCATATCGCCATAAGTATCGGTCCCGGTTGCTTAAACATTTTCGACTCATTGTCATGGAAGGAATCCACCTTTAAAGTTTTTGCTAGGTACTAGCTATGAGATACCCTGTATTTATTGCCGTAACAGATTTCTTAAAATGTATATATTTATAATTAAAAATATATCTTATTTTTACTGTCATGTATTACTTTTGAAATAATTTAATGCCAACTAATCAAATGGTAATTTCTTAAAAAATATATTGTAAAACCTGTGTTGAAAGATAAATTTAAACTGATAATATAAAATTTAGAGTAGGTATATAAATGTGTGTTACCCAAAAATGGCTGTGAATTTGTAGTTGCTATCGCTTGTTTGGCATTTTCAAGGTCCTCGTATTGAATAAACCCACATCCAACGAGATCTCCATTAGGTCTTTTTAACAATGTCACCTGAGCAATTTTACCAAAAGGCTCAAAATGTTTTTTCAGGGTCTCTTCTGTTGTTTTGAAAGACAAGTTTCTAATAACCAAGCGGGCATTTACGTCAAAAGTATTCTTTCGTTTCTTTGAAAATTTATTATTTCCCTTTTTCCCTTTAAATTTAAAAGACTGTTTTCCTCCTTTTTTAACTCCGTCTTTCCCACCGCCTCCAAATTTTTCTGAAAGAACCAAAATATTTTAAAACCCTTTAACTTTAAAGAGAATAAAAACTGGCTTGCAAAAAATGGCATACTCACGCTTCCCCATTGCAGTTTTATTATTTTAAAACATATGCTATGAACATAAGCTTAATTATAATTATTTAAACAATATTCTTCAATCTAAACCATGTAACCTCCAATACAATCACGTTCATCACGTTTCAAAACATGCCAAAATGTAAAGGACGTGCAAGTTTTGACATAGAAACAATTATAAATCTATGGTTATTGCAGTCTTCGAGCTTCTATGACCTATGAGTTTTAAAAAAATACCCGTTGAGTCTTGATACCAGAGTAGGTACCTGTAGTAATATAACATGAATATAACTTTTATTTAAATGTCGGTACTCAGTCCCTACTCCAGGATCTTGCAGATCTTAATGTCCCTTTCCCTACAAATATCCAGCTCTTGCTTACAGACTGCCGACGGGAAGTATTGAAAGTGTTACTACGATTTTTAGAGAGTAATTGCATTGAGCTGTAATGTTTATGTCGATGACCTATTGACTAGTTTTTGGCAATAACATCCTTTTACTGGGTGACAAGCCATTAAATTAAAAAAAAAAAAAAACTTTTATTTAATGCTTATTTACTTTTATGTGATCATCTCATTCTGTTTTCTGTTATCATCTCTCTTCCTCCTTTATATGGAGCCAACATAGCGTATATATGAGTATAATAGCCTACCAGAAGGTGTGAGGAAGCTAAACAGAATCAATATCTTCAAACAAGAATGTAAACGGCACATAACAATGGAAAATGTATGAAGAGAAATATTATTTAATAAGTGTACACCACAATATATATATATAGATAGTAATATATAATATATTATATATATATCATGTTTTTTGATACAAGTCGAAAAAAATGATAAAAACCTTGCAAAAATTTAAAAAAGCAAACTTTGACATTGCGTATCTCCATAACTATTGATATTAGGCCATGGTTGCTTGAACATTTTAGACCCATAACATAGTCAGAAATCTACCGGCCAAGTTTCTGCTGCTAGCTCTGGTACACCCTGTATATATATCGTAAAACTACTATCTACAATTGTAAAAAAATAAGTTTGCTGTTGTATTATTAAGTATTCGTTTAGTTAGTTATTAGTCTAATTTTGTTGGGTTTTTTGTTGATTATTTGTGTTATAATGTACGTTTACTCACTATTTCATATTTAGTTTGACATAAAAGAAATTACGAAAATAAAAAATAATATTATAAATATATACGTTTTTTATTTTTTCGATCCATTTATCTGGTAGAGTTGCAAGTTTATGTACACGTTAATAGCATCAAACGATGGTAGACTAGACAAGGTATAAGAAAAAAAAGGTTTCAAAGCGGGGTCAGTCACCACTTAGCAGAAATTTAATTTTATTTGATCCTCTCCATACAAAAAATTCAAAACTTTTTTTTTGCCCAAACTATAAAGTTTAGGAAAAAGTTTCATAGGACAACTATTGATAAGGTTAATGAGCTTTATCCATCCGCATAAAGAAAAAAGTAAAAAAAAGAAAGTTGGTCCCTAAGTCCCTCAAATTACGGTTTCGACCCACTGTGCGGCGCCGCGCTACATGCATGTAGCTGCCTGCCGGGCTCTTTCATAATATAAACTTTAGACATATTTTTATTATGTTTGTGAAGAGTGCTCGATAATATGGGAATTCTAAGCAAGATGAAGGAATTATATTATGGACCTGGAATCGACGATTTTAAGTAAGTTGAAAGATTTCGCGATTTATTCATTGCTCAATTTTTCTCAAAAACTCAAAACCTTGTTTTGAAAATCGGTGACCAAAATATCTCGGCAACCACTGAACCGATCAACTTAAAATTTCTAGTGGTTATTCTATACATAATTATCTAGTCTTTGTCGTAGGATTTTTTTTGTAAGTGACTTAGTACTTATAAAAAAAATTATAGGCATGATAAAGTCGAATTTTTCCCTAAAAACGCTATTTTAAATTCAAACACCCGCCATTTTGTCAAAAATCTATATTTTCATAAACCCCTACGTCAAAAACTTAATTATAGTGTCAATTATGATAATCTTTTTGTTTTTTACACTTTTTATATTAACTCGTGGCGTCTGCTTGTCTTCTTTTCTTCTTGTCTGACGAAAAAACTTTGGATCCATTTTAAACCCCTTTCCCGTGATCCAATCGAGCTGAAACTTTGCAAGCAGACTCGTGGCGACGATCAAGAAGATCTATCAAATTTTCGTTAAAAAATTTAATAAATTTTGGGATTTTTCAAATTTTGAATGGTTTTTTCATACAACTTATTAAGTTGTACGAAAATATTTCAACGCGTCTGGTAGACGCGAAACCTGATTATAGTATAATTTTGTATTTTTGGAAATTTTTTATTACTCCCTTTCGTAGCGTCGCCCGACCGAAGCCCAACGCGTAGGTTAAGCGAAAAAAATGTTTCAACTAGTAAATGATAAAGGGAGTATAATAAAAACTTGATTTTTATGGGTAAATTTTTTTACTTCCTTTCTTTTAACTCGTGGCGTCTGCTTGTTTGACGAATAAACTATGGATCGATTTTTAACCCTTTTCCCGTAATCCAATCGAGCTGAAACTTTGCAAGTAGACTCGTGGCAACGATCAAGAAGATCTATCAAATTTTCGTTTTTAATGGTTTTTTCATACAACTCAGTAAGTTGTATGGAGATTCCGACGCCTATGGTAGATATGAAAATTAGAAAGGGAGTATTGTAAAAACTTGGTTTTTATGGGGAGTTGTTTTTTTATTCTGTTGATTACAGATAAAATGGAAGTGATCATCGCGGAGGACCTTTTTTCGGCAGTCGACAGAACCCAATAATTTTCTCCCAATGTTGAATATTATTTAACAAAAAAATTAGACATATTCTTAAAAGTAGGTACTTTTACGTTAAAATAATACCAATACCATAATTTAAATAGGTTTTCTTTAAAAAATCACAAAAATTGCCCTTTTTCGCGCTTCGTAGGTAGGTATTCCCCCTTACAGAAAATATAATAAAAATATTTTCTTAATATAAAATATTATATTAAGAAAAATCTTATGCAGAATATATAGACCTATTAATAACGGTCAAACATAGCGTAAAAGATACAACACCGAGCTCTATGATCTTTACCAGGACGTCAGCGTAATCAAGTTCATTGGGACATCTACACCGTATGGATGATTTGGAGCCCTCAAAAAGGGTGTTGTTTAATGACCCAATGGGTAGAAGAAGTGTCGGAAGACCAAAACTCCGGTGATTAGATGGTGTCGTTGCGGACTGCCGGGCCCTGGGGCAGCAAAACTGGAAAATGGCAGCCAGCGATAGAGCAGCATGGAGGACTTTCTTGGAGGCAGCTAGGACCCACCAATGGTTGTAACGCTGAGGATGGATGGATGGATGGTTATATTAAAATGTTTATGTTTATATTAATTTATATAGCGCCATTTTTGCGTAAGAGACGCTCCAAGGGCGCTTTACAGATTTAATCTTTACTACATCATATTTAAAAAAAAATGATTTGCTTGATATTGACTTTACTTTTGTTTGCCTTTACTTCGAAAGCAATTTGTGAGGAAATAAAAAAAGTTTTTTTGACAACTGTTTTATGGTAAAATTGTGTATCGGTAAAAATCCTAAGGAAATTATGATTAAATAGTTTTAATTATATTGAACAAAAAGTGAAGAAAACATAAATATTTCATATTATATTCAAGAAGTGAAGTAGCAATTTTTTCAGAACAAAGTTCCGTGAAATTTAAAACCAAATTTATTAATCATATGATAAATACAATTGATAATACTTTAATGTAGTTAAATTATTAATATTCCTTTTTGAAGTGGTACAAACGTAAATATTGGTTTGTGATAGTTAAACTAGGACAATCATCGTGAGACGTTGATTCGAAGACACATCATCACAGCATCACAGACATACGATGCGACGAATCAAAATCGTGTTCATTTTCAAAATAAGTTCAACGAAAACGGTTCCGTATTCAAAAGTTTCTAAACTATACAACTTTTATTTTGAAAACGAATACCTGAAAATTACGTTGTTTTTGCAAAAAATAATTTCTCGGATTTCACTTTTAATCGTTTTTGGCGTGGTGATAAACAAAAACTTTATTCAAAAACATCAATTGGTCAAAGTTAATAGTAACTTCGAATGTTTGTATGAACCGGTTTGCGTTTTCCTCAGGTTCCTGAATTCACTTGCCAACTTGAAATTGTACAATTTTTTTATAACCAAATAATTCGATAATTCGGGAGCTGGCCTGTGGCTGGCCCTGATGAAGAAGCACCGTGGAAGCATCCTTACTGCATAGAAAGAATGCTTGATTATTGGAATACTTAAATTCTATAACAATACATAATTGGTAAATTTTAGTAACTGGCATGAAATTGGTTCATGAAAACCGGTGCGGATTAGTGAAAGTCCACTGCACCACTACTACGTAACCGAAACCGGATGAATCATCATACAAGTTAGGTTAAAATATTTATTTTCTTAAACCTGACTCTATCTTACATCACTTACTTTTTTTCATCACTCAATAAGAAATATAAATATTTTTCAGGGAAGTAATTTTGAGAAAATCCCACACCATACAATCTAATCCATGTGCCAGAACTAATATTTAGTTCTGGCTCAAGGTATAAAATTATTTATAAAATCAAAATCATTTGGTTTATTACATTACAATTCTATTTTATAGATAGGGAGGCATATTCTCTCACATTTTCTATTGATAAATAAATTCCACTATCTGGTACCCATGTTTAAGGATGCGTAAAAAGAATGTGAAGATTTGTTTCTGTTAGCCTGTATTTATTAGTTCTATTTCATTTCACATTAAAGTATCTTCATTTGAAAATAAGCTTGCACAAGTATATTATTTTTGGTTTAGAATTTTCTGGTTGCACTGTTCTCTTTATTTATTTGACAATCAATATTTTCAGTTTTTAGAAATAGAGTAATTTGACAGGAAAGATGTTAAAAGGCTAAAATTTTGCTTTGAAGTGTCATTTTCGCATAGCATTAGATACGATCCAGTTGATATTCTAGCTTCTCGTTAACTACCTTGGCAACGGTAGCGCTCAAAATATTCAGCTTCAGCTTTATTTTTGAGGTAATTTGAGGTGAATCATAGGGGGCAACGGAAAACATTAAATAAACAATAAAAGCCCAGACCAGTGAAATGTAACTGCTCTTAGTGCTTTAAAAATTCTTTGATGCATGGTCTAGCGTCGAGACTATTGTAATACATTGTATTAATAATGACGTCCCTTAATTTGCGAGATCAAAAATTGGAGCAGCAAGTGAGTGCAATCAATTATTCAAACACTGAAATTATTACATTCGAATCGATTTTGGTGACACTCTTAATATTTCATAGCAACCTATTTTTGCCGTCAAGAGTTTTACTCCACTACTCTAGATGCTTCGATTCACTTTTAAATTAATATTCTCTCAAACATTTTTTTGAAGACATGCAAATTTCAGAGCTTCACACTTTTTATTTACAGAGACAACTAATGGAACAGAAAATGCGTCAAAAAAGACAAAACGTAGGAATGGTTCAATCTAATGATCTCCGTATATCCTCTGCCAAGCACAGACCTACATCAGGTACAAGAAGTAGAGAATTACATGGTAATGAATGCCTTCATTTTTTGTTTACATTTTTTGCATAGTAATTTGTATTTGTTGATGCGCGATAAAAAGTGTTTTTCTCATCTTAATTAATTATATTTTTATAGTATATTTCACACACTTTGCAGTCTCAAGTATATTACACAGTAAAACGTTGTTAATTATTATTATTTTAATTTTGTACTTTCAATATAAGATTACACATCTGTCTTGTTTGCAAACATTGTTGATTTGTGGCTTGTGGTTATATGCTTCACTTCACAGTAATTAAAATATATCATTCTGTAATCACTATGCTTAGAATGAAGGCCATACGTTTGTTAAAGCTAAAAATTATAATTTGATATTTAAAATTATTTTTTTTATGTTATTTCGTAATATTGTACTTATCTCATTTGTTTATTTACTTATGTTTATCAGGTACATTAAGTTACATTTAAAAATCAGATACACTAATAAAATAATCAAGGTAATCATTCCAAATTATAACTATACAATTCTTTCAAAATAATCTTATATATTATACTGCAAAAGACATAATAATTATTTATTTCATATAGAAAAAGATAATATAAAAAGGGGTGCACAACATTAATCTATTTAGAGTTAAGGAGCACATGAACTAATCTTATTACTAGTCTCTTTCACCACTGCATTGAAAAGTTTCTGAATTTGAGAATGTTGGCTCTTTAAATTCTTATTTAGTTTACTCATGCAATCCCTCACACATGAGAATTGAACGTGATGGTCTAGGCTAGTGGTGATGAACCTATGGTTTGCATTTCAAATGAGAATTTTTTTATTTATATTTATATATATGAAGAAGAATCCGTAATTGGTTTCAAATTATATAGGTCCAACAGTGCTAGTTCAGGTTAAAATTTACAGGTAAATTCCCGTATAAATTATGAGTTGAAAATGTTAATGTTTTAAATTCAGTGTCTTAATTTTAATAGGTACAGAGATAAACAGTTTCAAAAATTACATTTTTTAAAATATTTTTGACTTATCTTCTCTAAAACATATATCAAATATTATATAGGGTGTAACAGAGGTAAACCACAGCACTTACTTTGCAGGTAGATTCCTGCTTAAATTATGAGTCAAAAATGCTCAAGCAACAATGTCCTAATATCATAGTTAAGGATTTTGCATTTTTGTTTTCAATATTTCTGACTTACCTTTTGTAAAACGTGGAACTATGATGAAAGTAACTTATAACAAATGTTAAAAATGCATTTACAATATGCAATACAAGTCAATAAAATGAAAAAAATCTTGCAAAAAAATTATATTTCTGCAAAATCATTTTATTTAATTTGTATTCAAGGGAATGAATTTTTAATATTCAATATAAGTTATGTATAATATAAGTCCATAATGACAGTCCAAAGTTTTATATATTTTCTGTAAGGTTTTAATCATTTTATTTTAGTTGTATTAAATTTAATGAATTTATAATACATATTCAATATAAGTTTTAACATGATTTTAGCATGGCAGGACCATGTTATTACCTGTTTGTGGACTGACTCCTTTACATCTTGTGTATAGTATGATATTATATAAAATATAACAAAATTAAGGTTCAAATTTCTGCAAGGTTTTATTCATTTTATTTGACTTACACATATCAAAGCGAATGAATTTGTAATATTCATAATTTAGGTAGGAATCTATTTGTAAAGTGGTGATGGTCAAACAGTTATTTTAGCAGGGTTTTAATGGTACTGTTGTTTAAGATTTGTGTCTGATTTTATTGATGATTCGTAACTGTTGTCTAATACTGATAATTTCCCGTAAAATTGCGAAAAATCACTTACCAATCATCAATACAAACATCAAATAACTGTTATTGTGTAACTGATTAAAATACCATTACTATTGTAAAGTATTGCGGACTAGCTCTATTGTCTCTAAGTAGTGGTTAGAAGGTAATGAATTTTTTATATCTAACCTAACATTTTTTAATCTATCCTGAATCTAAAAATTCAGAATGCGTTCAAAAAGGTTTGCTATCCCTGGGTCTTGGCTAAAGTTTTTTTTTATATTCCAGTGTTGTGTCCCAGTTATTGTAATTAATTTTCTTTGAATTAGAGATATGATTTGTATCTATTTAAAAAAAAAGTTATGGAATGCATCGGGCATGGGGGCTAATGCGTCATCGTAAAGAATTATTATATCACACTGAATTCAAATCATCCCACATTATTTTTGTATAATTTGTGACTTACTATCATTTAATATATTCAAGTTATTTAAAAATAATAATCTTTAATTTTTAAAATAGACGACTGGGAATACGGGTTTCTTGTAGCCAGTAGAAAAAACTATGGGGAGTCTTCTTCATTCAATTTTGAATAGAAAATAATCTTTACATTTTGGGTGAAATGTCAACATGGAGATAAGCGACACGAAATTTTGAATTTTTAAAAAAATATTTTTTACTTATTTTCTGTAAAACATTGGATAATCACTATAATATAGTATGTTATTTGGAATATTAAAAATTCATTCGCTTTGATACAAATCAAGTAAAGAAACTTTACAAAAAAATATTCATTAATTTTCTGCAAAGTTTTTGACATTTTATTTGACATGAATTTAAGCTAATGAAATTTTAATATTCCATATGTTAATGTAGTGATAGTCCAACATTTAACAAAAAATAATTCAGAAATATTGAAAAAAAAATGACATTTTGATATTGCATATTTCTATAACTGTCGAAATCTCACCCAAAGTGTAAAGAATATCTTCTATTCAAAATTGAATGAAGAAGACTCTAAAGTTTTTGCTACTAGCTACGAGACACATACGTTAGTATAATACATAGTCATAATCGTATGGTAAACATTATAAATTTTAAATGGCATCATGGAGTTGAGAGACTATTTATGAGTTTGATTCGACATATTCATTAAAGGTTATGATGGACCAATGCAGTTTATGATGTCGCCAGTAAATCCAGATCAGGTCATACCTCTACAGACCAACCGGATATCTACATATGACGGTAAGTTCTTAAAATTTTACTAAAGTTTAAGTATTCAGTGAGAAAATGGGATGATATAAAATTATTACATTACGAAACAGAAAATCAATATTTATACAAATTAAGCAGCAGCTTCTGGGACAAAAATAGCTCTAATTTAGTTGGCCACTGACGAGTTGGAACCCCTAACCTGAAATAATTTTAGCAAAGCTTTTTTTAATCCTTCAAAATGTGAATAACAATACAAAATACACATGCTACTTTCATATAACCTCCTCGAACTCAAAGGATAATCATATTTCAAATTTGGGATCCAACTATTTCGATACCACTAGTAATATCTATTGATGGGTTAGCTTAACTACTTTGTAAAAGGATACAATGCCAAACATTGATCTGAAAGATTTTTTCCAACTGTCGATCTACGTCTGCTATAGGCGATACCGAGTACGAGGAGGATAATACGATATTTGTTTTACCAGTAAATTTATTAATTGCGTGGTCTAATAGGATAAGTAAGTCTTATTGTCATTGAAATAAATATCTGCATTATAACTGCGCTTAAAATGCATCGAGTAATGCATTGTTTTTCCATTGCCAGCTTTAAAAATGAACCAAATCGTATGATATTTTTTAAAAGAACGAGGTGTACTTTATTTTCTTTTAAAATAAATTAGTATATTATTTAATGTGTAGAAATTTAATATAATGCATTATTTAACATTTGACTGAGTAACTTTAAGGTGAAATGCATCTATATTTTCTTATTTCAATTTTATTTTTCTGTAGGCAAGTATATTTTTGACATTTAATTTCTAGGTTAAAATATACATATTGTTGGAAATGTGTCAAGCTCAAACGCATACACGGCGCCGTATCATTCATATATATTATGATTACTTAAAAAATCCGACATCCCGATTTTTAGTCTGAAATTAAATGATCCGCACGGGACAGGCTCCGTCCCGCTTTTTGGGCAAATCAAACTGCACCGCAAACTAATATAAGAAGATTTTTATATGCTGTGATTTATAACATAATAAAATTGACAAGAAAAAGCATATAAAGTAATTGTTGTTTAATAAACATTTTTGTAAACTATACACAAACATACATGCAAGACTTCTCCAAGACTTTGTTGAAGACCTATTCTGAATTCTTTGCAACAGTAGTTACCTAAATAAGTTTTTTTCCTCTAGGTTTCATAATTTGTTCTAACTTTAATAAAAAAGTTCTTATTCTTTTGGTTTTTCTATTATGTCCCGCTTTCATCGAACGGATACCGCTTTTTTACTCAACAGATTTAAAAAAAATTCTAGCAATGCCGGTAGGCACACAACCAAGCGTAGTGTTGATACAATAGTAATAAGTTGTACCTATAGTAAATAATACAACTTGTCACAAGGTCATTTATTGAAACACGGGTTTAATTTAATTCAATCTCAACCAGATCTTTTTAATATTAATTACAATGAGAAATGAGAACAGCTTTCCTGTTATTTACAGGTTCAATTTATCTCAATGCCACTTGGCGCTAATTATTACATTGTTATTATCTCTGGTTAGACGTGTCATATTAGGTAACACATGGTGAGCGGCAACCTAGTAACAACTTAGTGAGACTTAAACAAACACTGTTTTATTTTTAATATAACAGATAGCGAAATGCTGGTTTTCCTCTACTTGAAATTTATTTGCACTAGCATGTATTTTTATCTTTTGTATCAGGAGATATATTTTTTAAATTTTTTTTATTTAAAAGACAACTTTAGATAAAATATTTTCTTGTCTATTCTCAAGATAGCAATATAATGTAATAATCATGTCTCAACCGTTATTATATAACTGGTACACTTTCGTCAATTTTGACGTTTGGCAGATGTTATGATATTTTTCATAGAAACTCTACGTGTCTATTATGTCTCGACTATTTTGCATCTTGCTAATAAAACGACTTACCATTCTGAGAATAAGGGAGTTATTATAGCTGTAACACTAATAATTTATAATAATGAAGATCGCGACAATTAAAGTAATTTTAAGTGTACTGGAAAAATGAAGGACAATTAGAGCTAATACATACTATGGTCATTTGTATATTGAATGCGAAAATTCTAGGGATGAGAAAAATTGTAATAAAGAAATTCAAAAATATTCAAAACCAAACTGTTCAATTTGCACAACGCCATTTTTTGATGCTTTTAAAGTGTGCTGTATCGGTGCAAATGTCGATTTTAATATGTTTTGTATCTACTCACGGTTTGAGGCACCAGTTATGTTAAATTACATTACAGTGGACTCAATTCTGCAGGTAAAGATAAACAATGTTTTCAATATCGGCAAATAGGTTTTGGTTTGAATTTTATATGACCATTCTGATAAATGTAACGATAATTCATTTTGGAAACAACTGTTGATCATCTTCAAAATTTAAGTTTGTGAATCGTTAAGTATGAAATTATATTTTATTAATCCAAAAATTTGTTGTTATTTTGAAATGTAGACTTAGGAAACCAAATAGAAGTGATGAGCGTGGAAGAGAGGCTTGGCCGCATGGGCCTGTCGGGCGGCGGGGATGACCCCTCTCTGGACGAGGAAGAGGAGGACGAGGAGAGCAGGCCCGTGGCGCAGGGGGGCGTGTTGCAGAGCGTGAGCGCAGAGGAAGTTCATAGTGCGCCCATCGCTCCCAACCCTCCCGCTCGGGCATTCCAACACTCCAATACAACTGAGGTATGTGTGTGTGTGTAACGCTTTAACTTTTAAATTCAAGGCCCAAGCGGCCACGCCTAATCAGAAAATTCATACAAAATCATTTTTATGTTTCTGAAAGTATTACCTTTCGAGAATATTCTCTGAAAGAAGTAAATACAACAAATGTTAACGAAGTTCTAACAATTTTAAGAAAGCATTTTATCGCAATATAAACAATGCTTAAATCTTTAAATACAACCAAAAATCCTCGAAAACTATCTGATAAATTTTTCTCTAATTTTACAAGTATTTTTTACATTAGAAAAACTTGTATGAGGCGAAGAATTTATTTTTTTGAGAATAATTTTTTTTTAATCAACAAAAATATGTCATATTTTATCGTGAAATTGAAATTTTCACTTTCGATCTTTGCCATTTTTTAGCAAATTGATATTTTTAAAAATCCCTCCATCAAGTACTCGTGTATATGACATGTAAAATTCTTGAAATATATATTTCCCCTTAATGACCCTTTGATGATTTCAAACATTCTCAGATGAGTCCTAACATAATTTGACTATGTATCTGGAAATTTTTTTTTCTGTGGCATACAATATCTTTGGAGATAATCCAGCCAAGTGTCAATCAAATCGTAGGTTAAATCATACTTATTATACTGTTGAACAAATTTTAGATTTTTTTTCTTCTTATTTTGAGTTGAGCTGATGTACCCAAAATGTTGCAAAAATCATTACGTGATGCAATATGTTTTGTAGAATCCAACGGAAGCGGAGGGTGTAGTGGAGGGCACAGTGGAGAGGTTTGTCGTGATGCCGGCCCTCCAGGGTGCCCTTTACAAATGCCGGATCACTAGAGACAGGAAGGGAATGGACCGAGGACTGTACCCCACTTACTTCCTGCACCTAGAGAGAGACTATGCGAAGAAGGTGTTTTTGTTGGCAGGTAATGCATGGTGCAAATGAAAAGCTGCAATTTTTTTAATGTTTAAAGCTATCAAAAAGTGTGTGTTATAAGGGGATGTAATACATTTTTTACTCCTTTTTTGCTGTCTTTTTAATAATTGCATATTGCTTTATTAATCGTGCAATTTATGAGGTGAGTGTCTTATGATATGGAAGAGATCTTCTGTCTAATGCTCTTAATACTGTCATTAAATACATTGACATGATTTCTCAGTTCGTTTAAAAGTTGCACACTACGTGTAATGGTGTACCTGTTCATTACATCCGTACTACATTTTGGTTCTCTTACAATATGTATATTTTTTTATTTTATTAGTGTAACTGGCCGTTAGACGCAATTACTATAGGCAAGCTCGTCATAAAACTTAGTGATATTGAAACTTTCAGGAAGAAAAAGAAAAAAATCCGCAACGTCCAACTATCTCATATCTACCGATCCCACTGACCTCACTCGCAATGCTGAGAGCTACACCGGTAAACTGCGTTCAAATCTTCTCGGCACTGCTTTCACAATCTACGACAACGGAAAGGCCTTTCGCAAGGGAGGCGACGGTGTCAACTGTCGCCAAGAACTTGCAGCCGTTGTATATGTGAGTCATTTTGTTTTATTTGTCTTATGTTTTTGATGAATTTTATTGAAATCACACTTTCTATTGTGTTAAAACAGTAAAAATGGGTTACTTTATATTGATAACGATCTAAAAATAATTTGTTATGCAAGGTACTCACTCATAAGTTGTGGCAATCAATACTCAATATTATTCGCACTGATAAATAATTCACTTACAATTTGCTTTTGCACACTTCACCTGGTAAGCTAAAAAAAGTGGATCTCGGCTGTAAAAATTACATTATAACTCAATGCCCTATTACTTTTCATAATGTGTGTGAGTGTCCTACTTTCTAGAAATCTTGATACTGTATTTATACAAGTCTTATATGATATATAGGGTTATTTTGAAAATATTAATAACCTCGCAGGATTATGTTCCTACTTTAATTATGAGTCGAAAATGTTCAAGCAACCATGACCTAATATCAATAGTTATGGAGATATGCAACTTCTAAGTTTGAATTTTTTTTTTTCGATAATTCTGACTATTTTTTGTAAAATGTTGGACTATCATTACAATAACTTATACTGATTACGAAAAATTAATTCTTTTTAATACAAGTTAAATAAAATAATAAAAAACCTGCAGAAATTCCAATTGGAACATTTTCCAATTGGAATTGGAAGGTTTTTATCATTTTATTTGACCTGTATTAAAGGGAATGAATTTTACATATTCAATATTTGTTACTGTAATGATCGTCCAACATTTTACAAATAATAAGTGGGTAATATTGAAAAAAAAAAATGCAAACTTTGATATTGCATATCTCCATAAGTATTGATATATGTCATGCTTGAACATTTTCGACTCATAATTAAAGCAGTAATCTACCTGTAAAGTATTGTGGACTAGCTCTGTTACACCCTGTATAAAAAAATATTTTTACAATGTTTTATTAATTTTTAAATAAAAAAGTATTTTCCCAAAATTGTATTAAGACTGTTTTTACATTATAACTTAAGACTGTATGTATCTCAGGGTTACTGTCAACAATATGTTTATTTAAAAATATATTAATAATTTCAAATCATTTCAGGACACCAACGTACTTGGATTTAAGGGGCCACGGAAAATGACAGTGCTCCTCCCTGGCATGACCCTGGACAGGCAGCGGGTGACCATCTGTCCCAGTGATGACTCGGAGAGTTTATTGGAGAGGTGGAAGACCAAGAACACAGACGACCTCATAGAACTGCACAACAAGACGCCCGTGTGGAATGATGACACGCAGTCGTATGTTCTCAACTTTCATGGCAGGTAGAGCAATATACTTAGAATTTTTTTGAAATCCCAGTGATTTTACAATCTCTCAATCTCACACGCCCGTGATTTCTCCTATTCTCGGTACCATATTTGCAGTTTTTTAACAATCTTCTTTTGTTTATTATTATTTAACAAATGTAGACAATAAGGTTTTTGGCTTAATTTATATGAATTTGTCGGCTACGTAATTTCCAACGTAGTAAGTAGTAGTATAAAGTTTTTCTCATAATAATTAAATGATAACTTTGTACGTAAGTCATAATAATTGAATGACAACTTTGTATATAAGAGCCGTGCAGGCGCGGCGCAGAAGAATTTTAGTGATAATCGCCGAGCTTGTGAAGACACCCGACCACTGCCCACGGAACAAATGGAAAAATTGGATCACATGCTTTCACGCGCATGTGCGTTGCGTCTAACATGTCATTTTTCGATAACCATATTATGAGAAATGCATTTAAAAAGAATTGCAGAAATATAAATACAGTCGAACTCGGTTATAAGGAACACGACGGGACTTATATCCAGGATTCACTTTTTTCACAATTTTTGATTGTGTGATGTTATTTTCAAAGGCAGCTAAATAAACATCCTTATCTTTCCAGAGTGATGAAACTGTAGAAGACGATTTTACAGATTTTTTGACGCCGATAATTTCGACTTTTTCGCGAACCTAGAGATACTTTCGTGTGTTAGTGAACATGTTTCGGATAGAATAATTCGCTTTTAACTGATTAGGCTTTTAAATGCTAATACAGTTAACTGCATAAAATAAACTATCACCATAAACATTTTGGAAACCCCCAATAATCGGAGTTATATGACCAGTATTCTCGACCTTCAGTAAACTATTGCTTGCCTGCGCACGTGGGATTTTCGGACACAAGTTTGTGTACATCATAAAATGAACCCTAATTAAGTGTGAGCCGCTTTAAAAGCAAAGTGAAAAAGTTCATTGTTACGAGTACGTATTTGTCTTTTTTCTGCAACCCAAGCAAATATGTCTGTAGAGTTTCTAAAATTTGCTCCGTATATCCGGGAATCGCGCTCCTTATAGCCGAGACCGATTGTATGGGAATATGCGCAAATCAAAATGAATTCACAGTTTTTCTCATTATAGCCGGGATCTCCTTATATCCGAGCTCGTTATAACCGAGTTCGACTGTATATCTTTTTTAAATTCTAGACAGAAAACAATAAGAATTCGACTGAAATAATACAAAAACATTTTGACTTTGCAGTTGATCGGCTACGTAGAAAAGCTGTCATCGGATTTGACATATACGGTGTGTCCGTATATCTCGAATTTCAAACTTCTAAAGTTAAATGGCCTTAACTAATTTCCAGCTATCTAAATAATTTACAAATGTAACACCACAATGGCAATACTTGCTCTGGAACTTGTAATGGGTTCCATGATATCTCAAAATGTCAACATCACGTCACACGAGAAGACAGGGATACAAAGGTTTACAAAGTGAAACTATTTGAGTGTTTTTTTCTGCTTTCAGAGTGACTCAAGCCAGTGTTAAGAACTTTCAGATCGTGCATGATTCTGACTCAGACTATGTTGTGATGCAGTTTGGCAGAATTTCTGAAGATGTCTTTACAATGGACTACAGGTATCCTCTCTGCGCCCTCCAGGCATTCGCGATAGCCCTCAGCAGTTTTGATGGAAAGCTGGCCTGTGAATAATTTGCGGGGAACTTATGTGCTAATTTATGTCAAGTATTATTTTCGTATTAATAATTATTGTTGATGAGAATGTGTATAGGTTAGTTGATAAGTGAATGGTGGAATTTCAATGATACGCTTAGTATGTCTAGATTGTGTCAACTTTTGTGGTCACCCGGGTTGGTGACCTACAATTTCATCAATACAATATTACAATCAAATAATCGTTTGGAGTAATCACAATAGCTATTGTTAAATTTTCCTCTTTTCCGCTGGGTTTGTTGGTAAAACCAGCGACCAGTTATTGTGCCAAATAAATCTGGCCTCTCTGGCTCATTTTGGTACGCATTGGAGTATCCAACCTCAATGATAGATCTTCTGACATGACTATCATTAAGAACTGTGAACCGAGTAAAATTTTGGTTTATTTATTTTTTGTGCATAAAGCTAACCAACACATAATAAAAGAATTTTACCTTCCATTAAAATTCCTATTTTGTTTCCCTCGACGCCTGGAATCCATTATGAGAGAACAGCCTGCTGTTTCGCCACTAGACACGCGTTCCTACCCCCTCTGATTCCCTGTTTGCGACAATTTATTCCCGCTGGTATCCCTGTTTCCGGTTTCGTCCGCGCAACGGTTTTTCTTTCATATGACTCATAATGCACCAGGTAGGGATTACCTGGATTCCAGGCGTCGAGGGAAACAAAATAGGAATTTTAATGGAAGGTAAAATTCTTTTATTTTGTGTTCCGTCTCGACGCCTGGAATCCATTATGAGAGATCTGTTTGTTATCACCTGGTGACCTAGTGGTTCGACGTTATATGTGACTGCCTATATTGGCGTAAAGAGAGGCGCTAATGAGCTCTGGGGGCATTGTTGCTTGGGGTTATCTACTATCTCTCTTTGGTAGAATTTTCGGAAGGTGATTTCACTCTGCCAGTTTCCCCTTGACAAGATCTCCTCTATCGGGTAGTTTTCCAGCCAATTCAACGAAGCCACAGCAGAACGAACACTTCCTGGCGTTGCTTCCACTCCAGCCTCTCTTAGGATTGACTTGATCCAACCACCTATCATTGTCCGTGAAGCTGGCTTTACTTCACCTGCTGTCGTCACAAATAGTTCTTTCATGTCCGGCTTTCGTCTCGGCTGTGAGAGTGAGACCAGCTTTCGGATCCAAAACAAGGGGTTGATGTTCCTTTCATCCGATGCGCTCAACCTCCATCCCGATTGTTTGTGTCTTGCCGTGTCAGTCTTCGCTCCAAAGGCTGGCCATAGCGTGATGGAGTCTCCTTTGTCGATCAATCGGTCCGGGGTGACTCTGAGAAGTGTCAGATCTTGGACTCTTCGCCCAGATGCCATGATGAGTAGTATGGCCGTCCTCCTTGACACGTCATACAGGCTGTTCCTTGGCGGGTTTTCACGTAGCCACTCCACCACTACTCGGGGGTTCCAGATCGGGGGTCTCTCAGTGCATCCACCAGAAACCGAGATGGCTTTAAGGACGTGCCTGACGAGGAAGTTCGAGCTAATCTTATCTGCATCAAGAGCTGGGCCACAGAAGGATACGATTGCCGATTTGTGGACCAATATTGTTCGAGGGGCTAGCCCTTCGTGGATGAACAGGTTGGCCAGATATCTTGCCACTGTTGCAGGGGGAGGGTTATGAGGTTGGACAGAATGCGTGGTACACCATCGCTGCCACCTATCCCAGGCCGGCTTGTAGGTGTTCAGCGTTGAGCCTCTCCAGCCAGATCTGAACAGCTGCTGTTCCTCCTGGCTCCAATCCGCTATAGCCTGTTCCCACCCACTGCTATTCTCCAAACTTCCAGTTGGAGGTCCGACACCCTCGGTGGGGGAAACCCTGTCGACGTATCGATCAGGACGCTCTTCAGATCTCTTACGCTTATTGGCCCTCCCTTTGCTCGTTGTTTGAGATCGGCCCTCCAGAATGTCTTCTCCCATCTTGGCACAACTAGGAGAATGGTGCCTCTTGCCAGGTTCAAGTGCGCCAGTACTCTTGGGATGAGATTCGGCGGCGGAAATACCCAGGCCCGCTCGTAATCCCAATGCTGACTGAATGCGTTGAGATAGGAGGCCGAGCAATCGGTTGAGTCTAGCGACACGTAGTTTGGCACCACATGGGCGGTGGCCGATGCGAAGAGGTCGATCTGAGGACGTCCCCATATTCGGAATATTTCCTCTGTCGCTGGTTCCAGGAGGTGCCATTCCGGGAGTGGTGTCCCCCGTGAGAGTCGGTCCGCAATCCCGTTGTATCTCCCTGGAATGTACTGCGCTGTCAGAGATATTTCCTGCTGGTCGATAAACTCTAGGAGGTCTCGAGTTATCTTCAGAAGGCCCAATGATCTTGTCCCCCCCTCCTTGTTGATGTAAGCCACTACTGTCTTGTTGTCTGTCTGCAGTAGGGTCTTCGTTCCTCTTAGCAGGTAAGCGTGATCCCTGATCACTGCGTAAACAGCGAAGGCTTCTTTCTGGTTGGAATGCCACCGCATCTGCTCTGGGGACCACTGGCCTGATATCGTCTTGTCGTCCACCTGGCCGCCCCAACCTGCGTCCGCTGCGTCTGTAGTCAGGAAGTGGGAGAAGGGGGCTTCGTGTATTGGGCAGGACTCCCCTACGGCCTCCAACCACCACTCTAGGTCTTGCCGAACCGCGGCAGGAAGCTCCACTTGTCTGGATGGCTCGTGCCTCTGCAGCTGGCGGCTGAATCTCTGCAGTCTTCGGCAATGCAAACGACCCCGAGGGGTGGCGAAGTTTGCGAAGTTGAGTCTCCCCAAGAGGCCTAGAACCTGCTTGGGGGAGCAACTGCCGGCCTCGATCGGGCGGCGCAGTACTTGGCGAAGGCCAGAGCACTTGCGGTCCGAGAGGGATTTCTGGTTGGCTTCTGAATCTCTGCAGTCTTCGGCAATGCAAACGACCCCGAGGGGTGGCGAAGTTTGCGAAGTTGAGTCTCCCCAAGAGGCCTAGAACCTGCTTGGGGGAGCAACTGCCGGCCTCGATCGGGCGGCGCAGTACTTGGCGAAGGCCAGAGCACCTGCGGTCCGAGAGGGATTTCTGGTTGGCTTCGGTGTCCCAAGTAATGCCCAGAAACTCCAGCTTTTGGGTAGGTATAAGGATACACTTGTCGCGGTTGATGCACCAACCCAGATGCTGGAACAGATTGACCGTCTCTACTGCCTGGGTCGCTAGCAGGTCCCTTGACTGATTGGCCAGAAGGAAGTCGTCCAGGTAGACTACGGTCCTTATTCCTCTCTTCCGCAAGAGTCCCGCTAGCCAGTTTGACAGCGTTGCGAACATTCTCGGGGCTGATGACAGGCCAAAGGGCAGGCAGGTCATCTGGAGAAGTTCCCCTTGGTAGTACAGTCTCAGGAACTTTCGGTGCGATTCCGCTATTGGTAGGTGAAAGTATGCCTGGGTTAGGTCGATTTTCACCAACCAATCTTTGGGCTGGAGGAAGTCTGGGACCCGAAAGTGGTTGAACAGCTTGAAGGGTTTCGCCTCCACAAAGGCATTCAACGCCTTCAGGTTGAATATCGGCCTTAGGGAGTTGTCCGACTTCGGAGTTAGAAACAGATTTGAGATGAAGCTCGGAGAATGATCTGCTCTTTCCAGCACGCCTGACATCTTCAGGGCCTGAATGTGACTCGACATGTCTCGAGACTCCTTCGTGCTGAAGCTGCTCAACAGCTGCCTGGTGGAGAAGACTAACGGAGGTTTGGCCGTGGTCTGCCTTCCGGATAGGTCTCCTGTTCGGGTTCCCTGGGCCTCGCTCCCTGTTCCTCGGCTCCGGCAGAAAGGGCTTACGGGACTGGAGGTATCCCTGGTTCGGAGCTCGACGAGAAGTTGACGGCTGGGGCTGAGATGTTGACGGTTGGGCCAGGTTTCGGGTTGCGGGCGAGACCATCACCTTCTCCTGGCCCCCGTTCTTTAGGATATACGCCGATAGCTCTTCCCTATTGAACAAGTATCCCGAGCTTGGAGGGATTTTGGCCGCACCTTCTCGCACGAAAGGGTCTTTGAAGCCCTCCAATATGGCCTTTCTCCGGTTCAGTATACACTCTGCCCGTCTGCCGCACACAATCTGCAGGATGTCGTCCGAAATCTTATTGTACGGAGCATCGCTGGTGAACATCGACTGAATCCGCTCGAAGAGAGCCGAAGCGGAAGATCCGTGCCGGGTTCGGATGCCCAATTCACCAGCGATTGCATCCCGTCTCTCAGGGCTCTGGGCGAGCAAGGCGTTTGAAAGCGCGGCGAGCGATCTTTCCAGCAAGCCAGTATGTTTCGGCGCGTTATCGACCCTTCTCAAGTCGTCGTTCACCGACAATTCCACAAATGTGGGAGTCGCCGCGTAGGTTCTCTGCGTTTCCGCATAGCGAACGCCTGACCACTCGTCGGAATCGAAGTGTTGCAACTTCGAGATCTGTTCGATTCGCTTCGGGTCCGCTCTCGGTACTGGCGGCTCCTTCACGACCGTGCTGAGCTTGCCGAACTCCAGCGTATTCTTCGCCCTTCTGAGGCTCGGCGGCGGCTGAATAAAGGGCGCATTCGTGTTCCGGCGTTGGCGGCGTTGTTGATGCAGGGGCCGCGCCGCCCGCTAACAAGGCCTCCGTCAGAGCAGTCACCTGTTTTAGCAGGTGGTCTACACGCGGGTCGTATGCTACGCGGCGTCTCTTTCAACTCGGTTCTTCGAAAGAAGATCCGTCATTCGAGGATACCGGCGAAGGAGCTTGCTCGTCCGCCATCTTGTTAACAAAACGTTTGACGAAATTCACGGGATTTACACTAAAATATCAACGTCCTGTCGCACTATGTTAAAAATTTGTATAGTCTAATGTTTGTTAACCTAGGGATCAAAAATTAAGGGGGTAGGTTGCAATAGAAACACAAAAAATCACAACAAAAGTTGGCGTGTCAAAACGCGTGCCGAATGGCGCGAAACAATGACGTTATATGAAAGAAAAACCGTTGCGCGGACGAAACCGGAAACAGGGATACCAGCGGGAATAAATTGTCGCAAACAGGGAATCAGAGGGGGTAGGAACGCGTGTCTAGTGGCGAAACAGCAGGCTGTTCTCTCATAATGGATTCCAGGCGTCGAGACGGAACACAAAATATAAACTCATTTATCCCAAATTATATTATTTGCAGTTTTGATAATCTTAAAAACTGCATTTTACGTTTATCAATTTCAAGTAAGATTTGGTCAAGCAAGCTGTTTGCTGTGAATAATAGCCCCGTTAATTTGAAATTGAACATAATTTGGAATTTTCCAAGTATGCAAGATCCACAATATCAAATATATTATCGATTTATCCCATTTATTCGAAAACTTTGGTAAGTCATACTTTGAAATAATTTTTAGAATGTTGCGCCGTAAATTATTACATTTCACATCACAATTTAATATTTTGTTAGGTTGTAAAAATTGAAAATGCTGGTTTTTTGCCTGTGCATCCTAAGTGTGCAGTAGTATCTGCCAATACATTGCTTGCTTGAGACTGATCGTGGAAACCTTGAAAGTATTTCTGCCTCTGCCACACCCCATTTTTTGAGAAAGTTAGTACCTTTGTTCAGGATTTTTCACTTCCATTGATTCGATTGGCTCAATTGTTTATGTGCAGTAATTTTTTTTGGCCCTCGAATTTCAATTAACGGGGTTTTTCTATATATGTAATGTTTGCAGTAGACATTTAAGTATTATTATAGATATATTGTTTTCTTATTGAAATGTTTCCATCATTTACTGGACAATATATAATGGAAAGCTTTGCGAGTTGACGGATGTACTATGTATAATACGAACCATAATATTTTTTTTGTTAACTTTGATCACAGTCAAAATGAAAAATGTATAACATTATTTGTCACTTCACTCTATATATATGTATATTATTTATGTATTTTACATATAGACAAAACTTGTATTACTACATATATTTATTTCAGTTAATATACCATGATGTATTTGATCCGATAAACCACGAGTTTATCATATCTATGAATTTTATATAAACATTATGCAAGTATTAAACTATTGGTGATGAATTAGTATTTGGTAGGAGAATATACCATGTGCATAGAAAAATGAGGTTTTATTTGTGCTCTTTTATTTATTGTATTTTTAAATTTAACATTACAATTTTGCCATTTATAAGTACAATTTATTATACTTATTGCAACATATTTTCTATATCAACTGTTAAATATAACCATGTATACCCAGTTGGTACAATTTGAGTATGTTTCATACTTCCTAGCATTTTTTATTTATTTACATGCAATTTTGACCACTAAAAATATTCTGGAGAAGTCATCGATTGGTCCCAATGTTGCCAGTAATTATTCTGTCACAAACTAAATTATTTAAAGTTTTTTTTTGTTTTTCATAGACACGCTAAGTGTGTCTTGGCACCTTTTGACAATATTACACTTATTTTATTTGATGCATCATTTCACGATGGTTCAATTGAGTGTTCAACCGAGTGATATGTAAATTAATTTTTTTTCCACAATACAGTAAAAGTCTGTTAATTTGAAATCTATGAAACCGGAATTTCTCAAATTTATAAATATGAATTGCGAAAAATTATAAATTACTCAGCATTATGTTAAAACATGAAACACACTTGATCACTGATTAAAAGAAGACATCCAAATCGAGCCAAGCAGTAGCGATCCAAGATTCGTGAGAAACGGCAGGCGATAGATAAGAATGGAGAAAACTCTTGAGGGGGCTAAGCATCACGTAAGAAACCCCATTCACACACTCGTAAAAATCGAACACAAAATAATCATTTCATTGGTGGCTTGTGTGTATTTTTTGGTATTTTATGACCTACAAAACAGAAGACAGTACGGAAGTCAGTCTGTAAAATTGACAAATAGGAAGATAATTAAAATAGAAGTAGCTGTACTTTGTAAATACAGTAGAACCTCGTTAATTCGAAATTCAAGGGACCCAAAAAAATTTTAAATTATGCGGAACCACGTCAATTCAAAATTCAGGTATCAGAAAAAATTGTGATGCAATGTCAGAATTCATCAACAATCGTAAAACTCGTAAACAAAGCATTAATTTTTGAAAAACGCCTGTATTTTTGCATATTTCAAGAAATCATTTCGATAATGCAATATTTATTATGCTAATACAAAGATCGCTTTCTATTATTGAAGTACCCGATTTTGATATATTTGTTACTCTAACTTATGAAAAAATTTGAAATGTTTTTTCCATTTTGTCAATGTTGATTGAAAATTTTTTAAGTTTTCTTATTGTATGGGAATTTTCTTCAACATTCAACAATAACAACAACCAATTCACAGCACAGTTATTAGAAATACAATCGTCCACAAACACATAAAATAATAACATAAGTCAGTAATAAGGCTTATAAATAAATTAAACATTTAACAACACCAATAGAGGAACTTAAGAATTTCAAAAGTGAAAAACCATTTTAAACACGTAAAGTACAAGGAATTGGCGCAAACCATTCCCCAATTTGAAGGATTGTGACATAGTATGTATAGATAATGTGGATTCCACAAGGTACTGCTAAATACATAAAGGACACCCTACACGAGTACACACGATCAAAAGGGCCGCACATACAATTAGTTTTTTATAACTTGTTAAAAAAATTCAAATGATGTGACCTAAAATATGTTGATTTATGGCGCAAGGGGGCACATTGGTGACCGCCGTATATAACGCAGCTATTGTTATAATGTACATGTCTTGTGTGTGCACATTTCGTGAGAAGTGTAGAATGTTTTTAAATATTTGTAGGGATTGCCATAATTATTTTGAGGTATTAAACCATTTCATAAGGCAGAATTTTTATTTTACATACATATTTTTATTTCAAATAATACAAATTAATATAAATTATGAGAAGTAATTTTTACAAACTCGAAAAGATCAAAAATAACAATAACAAAACAGACTTTTACTGTAAATTAAATTGATCTTCAAGAGAGGAAAGAACTCTGGTATTTAATAATTAATGCTCGCATGTATAATATAAAGTACACAAATAATTTGTCTCACAAAAATATACGCTCAATTTTTTTTTTACACTAATATTAATTATGTATTTTAATTGAAAAAATATAGGTATACTGTCATCACAGTTATTAAAGAAACATTTCTTCATTGATCAAGTATTTTTAAAGACATTTTTGAAATTATACAGAATTTAATATAGTCATATAGATAACTTATCTTTTGGGGTACCTATTTTTTTATTATAATTTAAAATTGCTCATTAATACTTAGTATATATTTACACACAAACTTAACCAAGGTTTTGTTTAGACAACTGCTTTCTACTACATATCTGCGCTTTTAAATGTTTCCCGTTAAATGTTGGTGTTTTCAATAAGTACTCTCCACCCTTGAAATGATAACGCATCTGTTAGGTAAAAATAATTATTGAAATTGATGTATATTAGATATTTATATGTAAAATAAATAAATGTGCCTGTTTTAAAGTCAGATATATTATTAATATACAATATATATATTATAAATATATATTTAACTGTGAGCTTAAAATGTAAGCGGGTTTTTCATAATATATTTATGTAACAAAATTAATTATACAAATGTATTTGATCATCATCCTTTATTATCAAATGATTTGTTGAAAATTGTTTGACATATAGATGCTTTTTTTTTTTTAATCATTTTGATACTGTGTTATGGTACCAATGTATGATGAATAATAATCTTAGAAAATTGTTTACCCTCTTTTCCATCTTATATACCATCATAAAATCTCAGGCTACCTTCAATGTCAATTTTGATGTCACAAAATTTAAAAACTAAAGATCTCTAACTGATAGATGGGATACCTTATATTTTATTTTGTGATACTAAATTATCCTATAGAGTAGATTGGAAGACATCCGTCTAGGATTGTGATCCAGTGGTGGAGTAAAATCTATCCATTATATTTCTTGCTTTATTTAAGATTTAAATTAAATTATATCCAGGTGCACTTTCAATGATGAATTGAAAAGATTTCTGAATCAAATAATTAATAAACCTGTTGCTCAAAAAATCAGTTGGACATTATCCAAAAATATGAAATCAATTTAAATAAAATATTTAAATATTAAAGATGCGATCCCTTTATAAAATATCCAGACATCCTGCATGGATTTGCCAAGTTTGGAGACAAAAGGTTTTAACGATTTTATTTATTTGTACCCTTAGGTTGAAAAGTTTTCTATAAATACTTGATAATATTAAGTATTTATATTATTTATTAAAAGCATATTGAAGTAGGTTGTGCATATTTTAAAACCTGACAAACTTTACACATGTATTAAGAAATTTATTATCCCTGGGTTTGTTGAATTTAGATTACATTAATTTGTTACATCGTGACATGACATTAATAGTAATTATTTTGCCCAATTGTGGTTTCAGGTTAAAAAAATTAATTATGACTGAATGTACTTTTTAGAATGTAATCAAATAATTCATCCTTGTTAGTACGTATTTAAAAATCTAAAAAAAATGTTATTTGGCCGTTTGAATTTTTCTTGGCATAAATTCTTTATCGGTTGACTGCCCAAGGACATAAATACATATATTTACATAAGTATAAAAAAAATGCTGAGTCCGATTTACATGGTTTTTAATTTATCGCATAGTTTTCTCTCAATAAGAGCAAATTAAAAACGTTCCCCATGGGCGACTTATTGGTTAATTTGTTCATAAAAAAATTACAGTAAAAGCTCTTTAATACGAAATTCAGGGGACCGAAATTCAACAAAAAAATTCGAATTTCGAATTAGGGAAGTAGAATTAGTAGGAAGTTTTTAAACCATCAACACACTTTCTAAACATTTCCAAGTGTACAAACAAATGCATTTTTTAACATGTATTTTTAAACACATTTATTTGGCCAATATTGCATTCATTTTTGTCAGTTGTTTCAATAAAATTAAAATAATTTACTTTGATAAGTGATGTTGAGACATCAATTCAATTTTAAAACAGAAAAAATGAAAACAGCAAATATTGTACATCACTTCACTGCGCTTTTCAATTTTGGCGCGATTTATTTGCTTATTTCTCAGTGTTTCTGTCCACGTCTTTAATCAAATCCATTTTCATTTAAATAGTTAAAGTTTTGTAAGCGCTGCGAACTGATGCCATTTTAATTTGAAACGAAACACTAGTCAAAATAAAATGCGAAAATAACTAAAATCTAACACGTGAACGTAATAAAATGTCTAATATTCTTCACTCTTATCAAATAACAAAAAATATATTAAAATCGTAAATGAAGAGACTAAAATATCGAAAGTTTTCACGGAAATCACAGATAAAAGCACAAAAAAAAGTCAATGACATAATGTTCTCACGCGATATATCTTAATAAAACACAAAGATGTAACAATTTAAAACTCCAAAACTGGCGACAAAACTTCAACTAATTTCGTCTTTTGGCGGGATATCATAAAACAGCAGTCATAAGGGTACGCGCGCATTAGCGTTTTTTCGCCGCGCGGCGAAAAAACCTGCGACATTTTGACGCGCGGCGAAAACAGCAGGCACGCGCACTACGGCATAATGCCGCTGATCATTTACGGGCAGTTCTTTAAAATATTTGGTGAACTTAACGAAAAATTCTTCCAATATTATCGAATGAATAAAGAATGTTTTTATGAACTTTTAAAACTAGTTGGACCTTCTATCACATATAAAAATACTCCATTCAGAAATGTTTAATGTTTCTATCACTATATTCTTTTGAAGTGATATCATACAATGGTGGTCTTCTTTCAACTTTCTTTATTAGCATTTCAATATTAAAATCTTCATCTAGATCAGCAGAATTATTGCTTGTAGCCCATTGTTCTTTCACATAAAATATATGGTACAGCGAAACGGCGCTTAGCGCGAGCGGTCATGACTTTAAAAAGATGCGTTTTTTTGCCGCTGACCGCAGCGCCGCAAGAGAGTTGTAACATTTCACCGATTTTTCGCCGCTGCATTATTTTGCCGCTAAGCGCGCGCACTACGATTCAAAAGCCTTTGTTACAACACTGCGGTGCGACATTATGCCGCCGCGCGGCGAAAAAACGCTAATGCGCGCGTACCCTTAAACAGCCTTACCCTGTGCGCGCGGCCACCGGCCAGTTGGGGATGTTTTATGACTTTTATTACTGTCATATAGATGATCAAAGGCCTGTGAGCGGTCATTTCCGTTAGCGCAGGTATAAAAACACTAGCAAATGGTGAGAAAATGTTAACATTTACACAAATGACTTTTGTGTCAAATTTCATAATTTTGTCTGAAATTTTTTCGTATTTGGAATTAGCCATTTTTTCGAATTATAGGAAGCATTTTGTATGAAAATTCATTTGAGGGGGATAAAATATCATTAAATTTTTCGAATTATACCGAATTTCGAATTATAGTTGTTTGTATTAACGAGCTTTTACTGTATTCAAAAAATTTGTTGATAAATCGTATCTTTCTCTAGAACTCGTGTTTTCGTGTGTTGATTCTTTTAGTTTTATATTTAATTTGAAATAAACCTGCCATACTACGTGAACAGCGCAAGAAAGCACATTGCAATGATTTATTATCTAAAGCATTATTTTTTTAATATTTATCTGTATTTTTGAATAGTAAAATTTTTCTACAAAACGTATTTGCTTTATTTGAAATATTTTTATAAGTATTTCATTATGTCGAACTTAAATTGGCCCTGGGCCAAATGCATCTGCAGAACTTTAATTAAAGGCAATATAATTACACATTTTAAACAGTTCTTTATCTTTTCTGATTCATAAATTAACAGTTTCTTATTTATTATATAGAATGGAAGTTTTTACTTGATGTGTGAATTAAAATAATAAATTAGTATGATCAAAAATAAATGATTTTATATTTGATAAAGCTTTGTATTTAACAAGTTCTGAAGTTGGTTTGATTTTTTGATGCCGACTGGTTTTTGAGTGAATATTTCTTTATCAGGGCAGAAAAAGTTAGTTTCTTAATTTTTATTAAAAATCCATGTTATTAGTGGTATTCTTTTACGTTTGTAAATATGTAGTATTAAAACACGGAACATTTATGTAATTTAACTAAATTAAATAATTTTTATAATATTATTTCATAAAATTATCTTTAAATTTAGTTGTAGTATAACCATTTTACATGTTGGTTGTTTCTTGAGTTATCTAAAAATGTATTTGAAAAATTTGTTACTTCGAGGAAGAAGTTTACATTTTTTTATAGATTTATTATAAAAATTTAAGTAAAATGAAACAAAAATGTAAAACAACCATTTAAATATCTCTACAAATGAAAAAGTTGTGAAACTTTAATGTTGCGTTGCAAAAATAATTTCATTTCATGCGGTCCAGTCAGTGTGTGACGTCACTTGACCTAGATGATGCGGATTGTATTCGCTTAGTCCCGTGGTGCGATGATCTCGACTAGGTCAAATGATGTCACAGGCCACAGTCATTCCGCGCTTAAATACGTACATTTAAATAATCTATTTCTCAGTCATTTATTGACAGATTTCAAAAAAAATTTCGCTGGCTTATTAGTTTTGATCTATATTTTAATTCCATTAAGTTAAATTAGTATTATCAACATCATGAACCTTCTCCATTATATTTTGATATGTAGCGCAAAACCCAAAAGGTAACAAACAGTTTTTTCATTAAAAATGCTTATCCACAAAATCACTGCTTTTAAAGTTTTTTGGTGAAGGGCATGGGTAAAGGTTTCAATAATACCAAATACATATGTATAGATTATTGCAGTTTTACTGTACTTACGCAAAAAATATATTTGTTTACAATATGCACTATCATGAAGAATTTGTCAAAATAGTTGTACATGGGTTTCCATTACTCATAATTGTTTACATAGTGATTCCAACTAACCCATTGACTTACCTCAAGCTTAGATTATGTGACAAACTTTTTTTTGCACATAAGTGCAAGTACATTAGAAAAGAAGTGCCATTTTTTGAGACAGATTTAAAATATCTAATTCTAGAAATGAATGGTATGCAGATGGGTCAATTTACTAAATTAAAATTTGTGGCCATAAAAGAATATTATTCTTGATGTTGAATAATTAACATAATGTTTAAATTCAATTAATTTGTACATATCACAACAATTTACCAGACCCACGTTTACTGCATTGTGCGCTTTCTGCTACATCTTATTCAAACTTATTTGAATTTCATTCCTTTGCTTTGATGAAACAAACATTCCTCATTTTCAGGCATTATTCCTCGCCCAATATATATTTTTTATTGTAATATAAAATTTTTCAAAAATGATCATTTATTGGAATAGGTTGATTGGAGGCTGAAGTGAGATATTGTATTGCGTGATTTCTGATAAGTCACTTTTTTGATATTTTTCATCAAAATTGTGTCGTTTATGAATTCATTTCGATTAGATATCAGTGATTTTTGATTGATGGTAAACATCATTAATCATCCACCAGCAGGTTAAAATTGGGACATTTTTAACTTGTAGTCAATTGTAGTCGGTATGCTTGTTTGGTCTAGCCTAAAAATCTTGCCTAGTAACAATGTAATCAGGTGTGCGAATCTCGGGAGGCCAACAAGTTAGTCCTATTTTCATACAACAAGCTCTTAGCTTAGTTTGAGAATAGTTACCTTTTAAATGCCAGAGGTTTTAAAAATTTATTGCCATACAGGTTAGTGACAGGTTTCAGTACAACACTATAAGGCTTAGGGCCGGTTGTTTCAAATTGGATTAAAGTAAAAGTTTATAAGTTAAAACATAGATTTTTGCGTTCTCCACTAATCAAACGATCCGTTTCTTGCTTTAAACAAACTTTTATTTTAATCCGACTTGAAACAACTGGGCCTTACCACAAACAGCAGATTGACTTTAAATGTACAGCATTGACAATCATGCTTAATCCTGTGTCTGCAAGGTTGAAAAGTGAGTGTAATCACACGCATGGTTTGGCGCGTAAACACGCTCATGGCATTCAAAAGGGTAACAGTGTTGATGTGACATGCATTTCGTGTATACATACATTCCTATTTTAAAAATAAATATACATTGCCCAATTTTTTTTTATCCACCAAAATATGTTTTGTACTTTTTTGGACATACATCAAATGATTTTGCTAGTTTATAGTTATACATTCATATTTTTTGTATCAAGCACAAACATCTAGTCGTTAGTTAGGTTTTTTCTAGTTTTAGTTTTTTGTTGCTACGGCAAAGTGATACCGTCAAGATAATCTCATTTTTGAGTGATTTTTAGGTTATGAATTTTAGAATTACAGCATTTGTATATTCAATACAACATTTCAATCGTTTTTATTGCAATGTCATATTTAGTTTTTTATGTTTACTCTTGCTATGTCAAAATATTTTTATTGGTACTGGATATCCCAAGTGACTCTAAAATGATAAATAAATTACTATGATAGAGAAAATGCTTTCTTAGATTTATTTCTTATGCCCTCTATGTTTAGTAATAACGGTTTGCCATAATAACTGATACAAAATGCATAGTGATTTGAAGATTATGAGGGTTGTAATAATTGTGGACCACTTCTTGAATAAATTGTTCATGTACATATATCATTTTGAGATCAAATATTTACATTTATATGTTACCACATGGCAATCCCTTATTACACAATTCAAATTTTGTTTCCCCGTGTCATAATATTTTGTATCATTTTATTGAATGCATCATATTTTATTTACAGTATTAAGATGATTGTAACATGTTTCTTGAATAATTTCAGTCACTTGTGTTGCATCTGTTTTTGAATAGATTCAATTTGTTTTTAGAATTCACCTTTTGTTTTCACTTTTATAATGCTTTTCACAAAAGGTGTGATTTTTACAAGAATTATGTAATGATATTGATAATCTTCAAATGAACTTTAAGTCCTTTGAAATTTATAAATATGTATTTAATTCGTTGTGCCTTTTATTTGATCGATGTTTAGTTAAAAGTGATGAGATATGTGACATTTTTCACCAAAAGAAGAGGAATGCTTGTACAATCAATCATTGATACATTCCTTTTTATACACATTTAAAATGTTAAAAAAAACTATGTTTATTAGTTAAAATAGCATGGAATTGTAAACATTTTTATTGAGGATTAAATTATTTATTGAAATCCTTATGTGCATTTTATTTATTGAATAAAACTTGATTTTTTTTTTATTACATGTGAGATCACAGAATTTGTATGGTATGATGGATTGAGAATGTTTTATATGTAGCAATTTCATCGGCATTCAACATCAATTATTGACTTTGCCAAACATATACTACCACCGCCTCACCAAGAGTGAGATCAGCGCTTACTGTGAAGAAAGGTTGCAAGTTTTGCACTGGAAAGATTTGGCTCAAAATGAGAAAATCTGGAGAACATTTGTGCAGTCAGCCTCAGATGTAGATGGTCCATTATGTCAAATAATGATAAACATAATTTATATTTACTTCTGTATTTTTTAATACTTATCTGAGGAACGTATGTTGCAATGAATGAAAGAGACGGAGAGAATGGTTATATAAGGACGCGCACCATTCGGTGTAGAGACTACCGCCATTGATCATTGGTATATTAGCCGTATCATTGAAACGCTAGATTTATTGTTACTGCAATAAAAAATCCAGAAGAAACTCAGCATGTATTAAGTCCCATATTGTGTACATATTAATAAAATGCTGCTGAGTTAGGTCTATCTCCAGGAATAAATAAGTTAAATTCATCTAAAGAAAATTGAAACCCATAGTACCACATCTGGTTACCTTAAGCACTTGTGCTCTTTTATATATAGTAAATTCTAAATATCTACCAATAAAGTTCTCGATAAATACCCAGTATTGCGGGAACATGCAAATCAATCAAATCATGTTATACAAAGATGTTTTAAAATATTTTTTGGTAATGACTGGATTTTTCGCATGGTACATTTTAATCCCGTGTAAGTTAAGATACAAGAAAATTGTTAAATGGTAAATATGTAAGGACCAGTTGTTTGATCAGTATAAATAGAAGAAAGCATAAATTTTTGCATTTTTCACTGAACAAACAAACTCATTTGCACAAAAATCTATGCCCTTTACTATTACTGCTGATCAAATAACTGGCTTGCAGTTATTTGATCAACGATAAGTTCTGTGCAGAGTCCACCCTGGCTGTAGTAATTATTTTAATGTTATAAATATTTTTTAAAGAAATGGTGATGCGTTCACAGAATACATGTCGCATCAATATTCTTACTATTTTCAAACCAAGCTAGGGGCTGGGCTAAGTTGTTAGGGGTGCACATTGATTCAGATCTCTCAATGAATACACAAATAAGTAAAACTGTCAGTGCATGCTTTTATCAACTGAGTCAGATTAAAAGTATTTGGAGATACCTTCCCCCTGAAGCTGCCCGTTTACTTATAAATGCATTGTGGTGTCAGGTGTGGACTAATATAATAGCATTTATGCTGGACTTCCAAAATTGCAGCTGGATAGACTACAGCCCATTCTTAATGCGGCAGCAAGAATAATATATGGAGCATCAAAATTCTCGCATATAACGCCCCTTTTACGTGAACTACATTGGCTTCGTTTTCCTCAAAGAGTCGAGTTTAAGTTGTGTTGGTTGATGTACAAGGCGACACATAATATGGCGCTTCATTCAAGAGCTCTGCATCCCAGACAACTTAAATAGTAAACGCCAAACTCTGAGGTCAGTCACTACTTCAGCTGCAGGAAGGGTTGTAGAACTGACCATCCATTACCAGATAACTAAGTTTAGTGAACGGGCATTTGCGGTGGCAGGACCAAAGGCGTGGGACTCCTTACCTCCATAATACGTAACAGTGCATCAGGATCAGTGTTTAAAAATAGACTTAAAAAAATTCTTTCCATTCAGTTAAATACTAGTGTAGGACTAAACAATGTTAGTGTAAAGCGCCTTGAGGTGATTTTTTTTACGAAAATGGCGCTGTAGAAATATTCCATTTTTATTATTATTATTAAGTGCTGTATTATAAAAACAGGATCAACATGGTGACCTCCTGGAGTGAGGTTGGAACCACCAACCAGAGTGTCCTTCTAGGGAAAAAGTATTGATACTTTTGGGTATCAAGTACATTTTTATTGATACTGATACTTTTATACTGGATATTTTGCCAAAAAACCAATACCCGAAGCTGTAAAATTGTGAGATTATGTAACAAGTACAACGCAGGTCTGGACAAGTGGAAGATAGTCAGTTGGTAGCCATGTCTTGCTTACTTGACTCCAGATTTAAAAATATAAATTTTCAAGACGCCAGAGACTACGCAAGGGATTACCCTAGATATCAGTTGCTTTATCATTGAGTAATATAAATCTTTCGCCTTTTACTAAAGATTTCCATGGAGGGGAGCACTCAGATGAGTCTATCATAGAGTAATCTCTATGATAAAGCAATTGATAGCAGCAAACTCTGTTTTCACCAGTAGCGAGATAGATAGTGATTCGAATATTGAAGCAGCTTATGACTTTGAATGACCAAGCAGGTTCAGATTCACAGGCACACCCTTCGGTAATCTAAAGGATGAGATGACAGTATATTTAGCAACACCACTATCTACTAATCCATTTGAACAGTCGTAGGATATGAAGTATGTATTTCAAGCAAAAGAGTACCTGACAAATTACTTTTTCTACAAAAGAAGAAATCTCCAAAACCGCCAGACAAATTACTATTTCTGAGTGATTGTATATACAGAGGTTCTTCTGTGATATTAAAATATGTATTTAATTAAAACATGATTGATTAATATATTGGTTTATTCTAGAAACTTTTATAGGACTTGCAGTGGTGTATTGAATCCACTATGTAGGTAAAATACATTACATTTGCAATAGAGATGGGTCGTTCATGAACGAACTTTTCTTTATGAACAGTTTATTTACTGAACGAATGAACTGTTCAGTTCACTTCAGTCGTAAAATATATTTTTTCAGTGGACAAATGAAAGATATCAAATCCTACTCCCCCTTCAGAAATATTTTTTGGTTGAATCTTACCTCTCCCCACTGTTTACAAAAAAATTTTGGTGGATAAATGACTAATTCAAATCCCACCCCCCCATCAGAAATATTTTTTGAGACAAATGAATGATTGAAAATCAACAGTTCAAAAACGATTGAAAGAGAACAATTCACAATAATACCTTGAACGAAACTTCTCATTGCTAGTTTGAAACTTGCATGAAATAATACAGGCTTACAAGAAAATCTTCATAGAAAATCCAAATCAATGAATCAATACATTTCCAAACTACGAATCGATACTTTTCTACTGATACCACTCATGAGTAAAGTATCATTGGATACCGTGTCCCTAGTCCCACCACTAGACCAAAAGTTCCTGTATCAATGGAATATAAAACTTATTTCTGCAAAAAATATAAAGCAACTATACAGATGTCTCCTAGCTAGTAGCAAAAACTCTGGGGGAGTCTTCTTCATTCAAATTCGAATAGAAAATATTCTTTACACTTTGGATGAAATTGTCAACAGTAACGGAAATAAGCGACATCAAGGTTTGCATTTGCAATGCTACAAGACATTCGCCTCTCACTTTCGTTCATATCAATTGAAATTTTCAACAAATATATACAAACCAAAGATAGTAGAAAAGTCCTCTGTGATGGAATTTTACTATACTTTTAGTAATGATTTTGCAGAAAGAAATACAAATTATTTTTTATTTACAATGATGACTTGTTTTCTCTGCGTGCAGTCAGAATATTAAAAAAAGCCATAAATCAGAAAGAACTAGAGTTTGTCGGGAAGAAACATATATGTATATTGTTATATCCCTATCGCGATTGTCAATGAATTAATTGCTTCTCAAGTTTTAATATTTTATTCAATGAATATTTAAGTTAATTTTGTGTTGCAATATAATATATGGTAACATAAGCATTAAAATGTACACTTGTGCTATAGAGAATTTCATTCAAGGCAATCGAATTAGTATGTGTAAGCCATGCGTACGACGCACATTGTTTCGTTGTGTTGGTGTTTACTGGTATAAACACCAACGCAATGAAACAATGTGCCTCTTACGCACGGCTTACACATTCAAATTTGATGTATGAATTCATATGCTTGCTTGTACCACGTAGTTTAGAACATTTTATTACATACACACTTATTTAATATACTTTCTTGGTGTACTCCAGAACTTTATCATGCTTATTTTCTTTCACAATTTAAAGAACCCAGTACAAATGCAAAACCACAAATGAAATGATTAATAACAATATTTAGGCATGTATGCTTTGGTTAACGATAGAAAAACAAGGACATGTGTTTAGAAACTATTTATTGTACAGTATTATACAATTAGTTTCTAATCTTAAGATATAAATTTAAAACATCTGAACAGTGACTTATTCAGCCTTGGCAGTTGCTGCCTTGGCCTTCTTGGGCTTGATGGGGCGCTGGGACCTGAGAACGGCCGACGCGCGGCGAAGCGCTACCTTCGTCAGGTCGCTGCGGTACTTGTTGCACTTGATCAGCCTGCGCAACTTGTGTAGGGACCTCCTGGCTCCAGCCTTGAACGACCTGCGGACCACACTCTTCGCCGGCTTCCTGCGCGCACTAGCCTTCTTGTACGTTACAGTGAATCCTTTTTTGTCGGGATTATCCACAATGCCAATGCTTTTCTTGTGGATGAGGCCGTTGTAACGGAATGAGTTCAGGTTAGTGAGGTTGTTGGGTTCCTTACTGAAAGGCTTGGAGATGTTGCGCCGCTTCACCAAAAAGGCGCTGTTGTTGCGGATGATCATCCAGGATAAATGGGCAGACATCGTAAGGTGGTGATATTTTCTGTAATATCTAACAAAAAGGGTCAAAAATCCCGAATAGCGATTTTGACACACCACGCTTTCGCAAAACTCCACGAAAAAAGACCATAGATGTTGTCAAATTTCAACACGTGGTCATAGACAACAACGGATATTACCTTCACACGCACAAACTAGTACCTACCCACGGACTCTAAAGAGGCCCACACACCCACACACACTATTATAGATAGGATAATGATACCTATACACAGATAAGATAATATAATATATCTTTATAGCACAGTATTGAAGAAAAACAAATAATGTTGCCACGATATGGCGGATACGGATAAAAAAGTTAATAATAGGTTCTAAAATATATTAATAGTGATCGCTTGAATTACGAATATTAATTTTGTAACAATTGTAGTATTTTATTAACAATAGATAATTAACATGTATATATTTATTATGTTACAAAATGTTAACGTTAGAAGGAAAGTAGCGATATTTTAACCGGTGACACATTAACCGTGATGTACCGGAATATGACTCGAACCGAGTTATTAATTTTATCATAGGGCAATACCGAGATCGAATCGCCCATGACTTCAAAAATTACGCGCCATGTAGTCACGGCAGCAGAACAGCCCCGGCAGTTTCGATCTTTTGTCCGAAGACGAAATATGTGACCTATTTATTGTTTAAAAGGAAAATAACATTACGACAAATAATTCCTCTGAGGTCGCAAGCTAAGAGTCAAACAATGGAGTTTGAAGAAAATATCGGAGCTTTTGTTTAGGGGATATCACTGCCGGACGTTAAAAAACGCACATCCTGTCGTTAGTGAGGGAACAATAAGCCTGCGTCTTTTGTTCGAGGGAAACATCGCGGAATTGGTTTTACGACACGGGTTATACGTTCGACCCTTAGTCTCAATGGACTAGGAAGGCCATTAACGCGTAAGACAATGGGTTTTAGAAATGTTACGTCTTACGAAAGGATCGCCAAATGTTTTAAAATAAATAAATATTCTAGGCAAAACAATATTTTCGAAAGTCGGCGCAATAAACGAGCTATTGTCCCCGATGGACAATACAGACGTTTTAGAAGGCGCAGGACATGTACGAAGACCAGATGCTAAAAGAAGGCGGCGTCCACGAGGCGATCTATCCTTTCAGCGATACAATGTGTATAATGGACAGCTTAAACGATCACGAAGCGCGAAGCGAGCGCCGATTATGCAACGTAGATGGGAGGGGTCCGCTCCGGTTTGATTATATATTAGGTCACACTAATAGACGCACTAGGAATAATTATTGCACTTTCTTTAGGAGAATAATATTTTTTTATAGAATAATTATATAATTAGATAGCCTCCGTAGTCAGAACTCCAAAATTAACGCAAAGTGGCAATTAATGTAAAATCTAGAGATGTACGCAGAATAATGTAGAAAAATATTTAGAATAATAAGTGTATTTCATCTGATTTCTTTCCTGTGTAATACGTAACGATACAATGCATTTTGACCACAATCAAGAAAGCTTTGTAAAACTGGGGTTCACGAAATGTTATCAACATATCCTAATAAGTTTAAATATTTCGGAGGTTTTGAATAAATATCTTTATACATGAGGTGGGTGATTAGCGCACCCGCTGAAAATGATTTTGTACATTGTCAGGTTTTTTTTTGTATAATAATAAGCATCGGTAAATTGTCAATTACGTAACTACCAGTGACACAAAAAAATTGCGAGTAAGTCGCGAAACATGTATGTGTTTTTATATAATTAATTCGCTCTAACCGCCTTTCTACGGGCACGCAATTTTACGATGCATTAGTTTCTACCTACTTATGAACATCTTTTGTATAATTTAAATAATTTTTGAACCACCTTTCTTCTCACTACCTGGGTGTTTATAATTTATATTTTTTTACAATGGTGGTGTTTTCTTTTAAATTTTATATCCCTAGTAATAAATTTCCAACAATAATAGAAGAATTACCAGGTCACAAAGTAAATTTAGCAATTAGCCTCGCATGAGGCTTCACTTGGATCTCGACTTCTAGAGTGAACGGGTGTGCTTGCCATCAATTCAAAACAGAACTCGAAATACAAGGCAAAAAATCCCTTTGAAAATGGCCAGTGCTATCTGTCCGAAACGTTGGGTACAATATAACAATCTTTTCGATAATTCTAATCAAAACGATTAGAATTATCGAAAAGTTTACATGGTAGAATTAATTGCATTTTTAGGCCTTTTGTTATTTATAGATGATTTTTTTTTAAATAGAGATGCGAACATGGAATACGTGTCACATCAACGCGACCTTTGGATCACGAGGCGAGAGTCCTAACAACAAAACCAACAGGCGACTCTTTTGAAAAACTTAAAACTATACCTTCGCCCTGCAAAAAATAAAACATTGTCACATGGATGCAAAATTTGTAAAAAAATCCACGTTTAGGCTTTTTAAAAAGGTTATGCCGTAAATGCTATGAGAAATTTAAAGATAATTTCGCTTTCTTGAGGCTTTGCATGAATTTTCGTCTCTTTTTAACATACGTTTTTATAAGTAAATTATATAAAGCGTGTTGTTTATAAAAAACATAAATACATTTTTTCAAATATTATGGTTTTTACCCTATTTTGTTTGGAATAACATTAATTAATTATTTATTATTACATTTTTTTATAATATTTGTGTAAAAACATATCCTTAAATAAAATACCATTAACCAAAATACAAATTTCTTTTGGATTTTATGGATGACAATTTGAACGTACCTCAGTAATTGCGGAACAAAATATTTACCATAGTAGTTAAAGGTAAACGTTAAATATTGTTTATTAATTCAGTCATTATCACGAGGAACCTAAATATTTTAAACGAGCATAAAATATATAGATATTCTATAACCATGTGTAAGAGTACCAAATTTTTTAAATAAATACGAAATATAACATAGATTTTATCTCAAAGGAAGACTCATTTCTAAAGATGAAACCAGCATTTATTAAATACAAATTACGTTACAACATGAAAGTACATAAAACTCAAACACAATTTATTTTTAAATGCGTCCTTTATTAGATAAACAAAGACGAGGAACTACACTTATCTTGATCAACAGTCACTTTTCAATTGATGGCTATCGGTCGTATTCTGAAATAAGCAATATTGCTATTTCTGTATCTCGACAGTTATTTTATAACATTTAATCGCCGCTAATTTTGACGTTTTAAGTTTGACAGTTTGAAATTAATGAATTCAATCAATCAGAAAGGTCTAAAACGTAAACAAATAATTTATTTATTAGACTAATGAATAATGATTTTTCTAATTGATTGAATTCATTAATCTTTAACCTGTCTAACTTAAAACTTCAAAATTGGCGGCATTACAAAGATACAGAAATAAGAATATTGCTTATTTCAGAATATAGGCCGTATATTTGAGATGGAGATCATGATAAATGTACACGACTGCCCAACATAAAGGCAAAAATGACGCTGTTCGAGAATAAGGTTGTAAAAATCAGTATCAGTGTAATTGTGGAACAACTATTATCATAACAGTAAAACGAGCAATTTTTAGCAAATATATTTTTGTGAATATTTCTGTATACTTACTTAACTACAAATTATTTTTTTGAGTTATGACTTTTTTATCGCACGTGCGACATGTCAGAATCGAGAGAGAGAGAGAAAACAAATATTCAAATTTATCAATGTTGTGCTTTCTCGATATAATAATTACTTTTTTATAGGTATTCTAATGTTAAAAATTTGCACTGCAATATTGCATAAGCATTACACGCTTTGATTTTTATAACGTATACTCGAAATCATATCCTTATTGCCCGGTTTTTCAGGGCATTTCGGGCACAATTCAATCATTTTTATCGTAACGTTCTGTTCGTCTATATTATGTCTAAAATAAGAATCATTATTAAGTTCATGTTCACAAAGAAACTTAAATATTTATACATTGATAGTTGTACGCTGTATTCTATAAAATATATTCTTTTTGACCTCCTTTTGAGATTAATCAATAAAAATGACAAATAACGAACAATTTTACGTCAAAATAAGTAACATTTTCTCAGAAATTGATTACTAATAAAACACCAAATAAAATTAAAATACTTGTATCTTGACGGTATTTTTTCGTTTTTCAACCTGGGTATAAAGAAAGAATTTAGGAATATGTATACACAGGTATATACTTTTTTACGTAAATGTTTGACAGTAATGAACATTGATGTATTATAGTATATCATTGGTAATGAAGGTAAATAAAAATGAGATGAAAAATAACCGATTTTTTTTACATTTTATTCGAGGCTCAAACCATCTTGCATCAAAACTGCGATGAAAAATATAATTCAACCTTCAAACCATTTTATTCGAGGCTCAAACCATGCCTTCTACGATTCTTGTTTGTGTGACACACGTATAGATAGGCATTGGACGATAGGCCAAAATCGGGCGCGATGGTGCTGCAGTAGCGACAGGGTACATAACTATAATGGAGGCCCTCTGTTGGAAATTTCTGTAAATTGCGTTGTA
>JADDOH010004143.1:0-73530 GCA_016648135.1 Agrypnia vestita
AAATAAAATTTATGTCATGTAATATTTATTTAAATGTTAAAAGGTCTATTTCAGTTTCCGGATTACTTCATATTTTGTGCACAAAGAATGAAGCAACCTATAACGAAATTATGAGATATCTAAATCCTATCCGTGGACCATAAATCTAAATTAATTAAGATTTATCACGGCAAAGTTATGACATGAGGTATATTATATATTTATGTTTGTTTGATTTATATTCTCAATTATATTCTACTAATCACATCGTTTTAGAACAGATTAACCTCTGCGTACGATATAATTAAAATTCAATTAGATTCTTAAGTAATTTCACAGCGTCTTAATTTGGCTTATCTTATTTGGCTTAAACTGGCTTATCCTCGGTCAAACAATAACAGCAAGAACAATTACCTATTCTAAATCCAAAATGAAACAAAAGAATTCAAATTGAAAAACTGATTAAATTCGCAGGTTCTCACGTTCGTTCATTAATGTGTGATCTTCTGAATAATCTCCTGGGGAAACCCAATGACGAATACATGACAATTATTCATAAATAATAAGACAAATATTATATGAAAAAAAAATTTTTTTTAAATTGTATTTATTTCAGCTAGTATGAGAATAGACTCTCACCTTGCCATATAGATATATACATTCAACTAGACACATCACATAGAAGATACATGTAAGAAACTAAGAACCCTACTCGGTAAATTCTTTCATCTCAAATATTGTATTCCAAGACACACACGCTATTGCTTATATTAGGTATAGTTTGGTAGACTCAATTGTAAACTACTGCTTATATAGCTAAGGATTGACCTTCCAATCATATTTAGACAAAGTAAAAAAAAACAACTACAACTAAGAATAATTAAAACTAAAACAAATAAAAAAACAAATAGAAGCATGCAAGGACCAACAGGAAAACCTATTCAAAATTAAAGAGTTAAGCTTGTTATTACATCCGTTCATATTACGGTCGTTAGACATATTTAACTGTAAATAGTTACGGATATTTTATACGAACCGTATGTTTTTCCGAGAAATGATTCTCGACGTTTCGTAGAATGCTTATTCAACGTCATCAGGAGGGTTCTTACGACATTGATTCAACCCTTGAGAGACGTCGCAGTAAAGTCCGCCGACGTAACTAGTACATATTACACACTGGCGACCTCTATTGTAGAAGAACATTCCACAACAAAGTGCATATAATTTACGGCCTCGAAAGCAGTAATCGGGTAAAGGTCGTCCTCCTGATGACGTTGAATAAGCATTCAACGAAACGTCGAGAATCGTTTCTCGGAAAAACATACGGTTCGTATAAAATATCCGCAACTATTTACAGTTAAACCTATTCAAAATGTGTAAAATCTTACCGATTCAAAAACAACTTTACTATAAACTGACACTGGAAGAATAAGAATTTAAAACATTAGTACAACAAGAATATACGACAAGACAAATAACGAATAGAAATATAAAAACAAACAATTATTACGGAGACACGACCAAACAGTGCGTACTACCAAAATTATTCAACAAGCTAAACTTACTTAGTTACTGTAATGATAGTCTTTACTTATGATAGTAATGATACTTTTGTAAAAAGTTGGACTATCATTACAGTAACACATATCGATTACGAAAAATTCATTCGTTTGGATACAAGTTAAAAAAAATGATAAAAATCCTGAAAAAATTCCAATTGGAATGTTTTCCAATTGGAATTCGAGGGTTTTTATTTTTTTATTTGACTTGTATTAAAGGGAATGAAAGTTTCATATTCGATATAAGTTACTGTAATGATATTCCAACGTTTTACAAAAAATAAGTCAGAAATTTTGAAAAAAAATGCAAACTTTGATGTCACATATCTCCTGAACTATTGATATTAGGTCATAATAGCTTGAGCACTTTCGACTCATAATCAAGGCAGGAACATAGTCCTGCGAGACTATTAATGTTTTACAAATAACCCTGTATTTATCTTTATATATTTGTATTTGTATATTAAGTATTTTCTTTCCTCTTTATGTCATTATTATTTTTACATGTTATAATTTTTTTTTCTTTAAACTATATATTCTGTTAATGTACACTTTACCTATCTTTTGTAAAAGCCCTATAGGGCGTTAATAAATAAATAAATAAAAAATACAAAAAAATATCTTGATTAATGATGTACCCTTGGGGATAAAATCCAGTATTGTATTCTTGAAAAATTTGGACATACTCAAAATATCCCGTAACAAATTTCTTCGGTACCAAATCCGTAAACACAATAAACCACTTACTCACCTTTATTTTTTCAGGCCACAGGTGGCACCGAACATCCGACTGTAATTATTTTAATCTTTACGGCGCCGGAGACCGTAAACAAATTTAAAACACAGCCAATTATTTACAACTCGTAATGCATCAATTATTAAGTTAAACAAAACGTTACATCAGGATCATTAAGATGGATTCGCGGATGTCACTTTATCACGAAAATCTGAATTATGTCCGACAAACGCTGTCAAACGATCACACACATCGCGCGGCGCAATATCCGCCGTGTCTCGCTGCCCGGATGTTGCGCAAGACATCAGAAGATAGCCATCGCGAGGGCCGGATCGGGAACATTGGACGAGGCGGCCAGAGGCCCTGGGCCCTATGAAGGCCGTTTTAGAGGCCCTATCAGAATACTTAGAGGCCCCAGTACACGATGTTCGTATTTGCTCTCGATTTGCTTAATTTAATGTAAACTTATTAAATCATTTTGCAAAACCCATTGGATTGTCCAACCGAAGTCTGATTTGAAAGAAAAATGATGTTTCAACAGGCTATACGATTTAATTAATTCGAATTCTTGAGTATGAGGTATAATTTTTTTAATATTTTTGTATTAATGACAGTGAAATTTTCTTAGTACGCATGTAAATTTTAATTAAAATATTCGATGTTTTGATGGTTTTATGGATACTACAATATAGGAAACAGAACGTTTAATTTTTGTATTTTTATTGTATTGTATAATTTTAAAACGGTATATTTAACAACTTGTCGAAAAATATTAACGTCTGAATAGCACCGCTTCTTTTTCAAACTTTTTACAATCAATTTTATTGTTCTTGTTCTTTATTTGAAAATATACGAGATTAGTGTACCAAAGACAACTCTATTGCATGAAAATTAAAATAGTGTTTCGGGGTTATAATTTTTTTGATGTTATAAAAATATATTTGTTCATATTTTTCTATGCTTCAAGAGTAAATGGATCTATCATAATAAAATTTATTAAAATCCTGTTTAGCTATGGGTTTTGCAAAATGATTTAATAAGTTTACGTTAATTTAGCAAAATCGAGAGCAAATACGAAATTCGTGTACTGGGGCCTCTTAAGGCGGCACATTCACTGCAAATGCATATTTCGGCGTTTTTTTACGAAAATATGGATTTTTATTATTCGTTTATATCAGAATATATATTCTAGACTGCAATTTTTTTAGGGCAATTACTTAGATAGAACCTTTGTTCTTATACAAAAAAATAATAATAATCTGAACATTATTTATAAAATATAAGCATTAATCGACAGGCCGCGGCCAAAAAAGTTGTTTTTAGTGTCCTAGGCGGCGCAAAGGTTAAATGAATATTTATTAGTAGGTACGCATAGTATGTTTTATTATACGTATAAAGTATTCTTCATTATCTAGAATGTGTACTAAGGAAATATTCAATATTAATAAAGTTACAATGTTTTAAATTTTAAGAAATTTTAATTTTTTGTTGATTTTAAAAAGCTTTTTATTTGTATAAAGAGATTATTTTAAACAGTATATTCTATTTACACCCGTATTTGGAGACTTTACTCACTTAATAAAAGTTAGTTTTTTTTAATAAAAACACCATAATTATTATTTAAAAATAAAAATTCCAAAGTATGAAATGTGCCAATAAATGACATAATTGTACAACAGAATGCCATTGGCAGCGCTATTGCAGTCTAGAATATACATTCTGATTCGATCCCCTTTTGTAACCCCCGCCAATCCTCTCAAGTTCGGCCGCTTGGACTCTAGAGCGTGTTCGTTCGTTTAGCATCCATATCTGGTGACCGTGCGAAATCTGTGTATATGACTTTGTTTAGATTGAGAAAGATGTTGCACGCCATCAGACTCACCGCACATGGGTCCGGTGGCACACCGAGGCGAGAGGATCGGTGTACAGCGGTGTATTGAATGCCATAAAGGGTAGGGATTATGATAAAGATAAAGTGGAGTGCCGCCAAAGGGGCTGGTTACCGCAATCTTGGCATAGGGAAAGTGTATGGGAAGGAGAGGATTTAGGAAAGCAAGCTCTCCTCCTGTATCCGGGCTTGGGACCGGCACCGGCATTCGATTAGAGGCGTTCATCTAGTTCCGGTGGTGGAGTTAAAGTCTATCTTCTTCTTCTTCATCAGCCTTCGTCTCTCCACTGCTGGATATCCCTGGATATGGCCTCTCCTTCCCTTTCCATCCTTCCTTGTTGTTTGCTAATTGTAGCCATTTCTTTCCCGCTACAGCGGCTATATCATCGGCCCATCTCTTTTGAGGTCTTCCGATGCCTCTTTTATTCTCCCAAGGTCTCCATTTCAGAACTCTGGGAGGCCGTCTTGTAGCATCCTGCTTTGCAACCTTTCCTGCCCATTGCATTTTAGCTTCGCTACACGATCCATGACATTTCTAATTCTATCTCTTAGGCTTACTCCAAGCATGGATCTCTCCATTGATCCTTGCGTGCATTTGAGCTTTTCTACTCTTTTCTTTGTGAGGGGCATAGTCTCCACTCCATACGTCATCACTGGCAGCATGCATGATTCAAAAGCTTTTATTTTTAGGCTAATTGGGATCTCTGTTCTCGAAGATATGTTTGAGTTTGCCAAAAGCAGCTCAGCTCATTTCTATTCGTCTTATATCAAAACAATTAAACGCGGAGTACAACATCGATCCTATCATTGACGTCTCTCGTTGAGACACTGTTTTCCCAATTAGGCCCTATAGACATACCACATAACTAGGCGTGCGAGGGAGGGCGTCGCTGTCGCGTAACAGAAGTTGTCAGGGTGTAAATTTATTACACAATACATAATGTACAGAATGTCCGGTGACCGGTGTCATATTAAATACAGAAATTTAGTCGGGCAGCACTAAAGAAACCATGCAGTAATGGCGGCCGTTCTATCTGTCAAACTGTCAGACGGTAATATCGGTCCATTATTCGCTTTTTCAGCTTCGCAAAACTTTAATACTTCATTGGCAATAGTTCTTGCACCATCCCGGACTGTTTAGGATGTTTTGGATATAATAATTCAGTGTATATTGGTAATCAAGATGACACAGCTCGCGCTCAAAGACGAGAATAAACTGAATGACAGGGCGAGGGGTCCATTATTCGCTTTTTCAGCTTCGCAAAACTTTAATACTTCATTGGCAATTGTTCTTGCACCATCCCGGACTGTTTAGAATGTTTTGGACATAATAATTCAGTGTATATTGGTAATCAAGATGACACAGCTCGCGCTCAAAGACGAGAATAAACTGAATGACAGGGCGAGGCCGAGTGCGGGCGGGGCGGGTTTTAGTTCCAATCCTGCCGCACGCCAAGTTATATTGGGCAGGCAATACAACCCGAGGGCCCTACAACCTTGTCCTGCTCTGGATGGTCGCGGTACCTACATTGAGACCGCTAATTGTTATTTCTCTGTCCGATGCGGCTATCTGCGATGTTATTCCAATTAATGTCTCCGGAGTGATCAGATCGAAGCAGACACGTTGAGAAGGATGTGGGATGTAACGATCGTACTCGACTAGTAATTAATCTGTATCCACTTTCACTTATTTTAACGTAAATCAACATTAAATCTTAGCATTATGTAATATAATATAACATAACGTTTACCCGGAATGCTCGAATGATACTTAATATTTGACGAAAACCTTTTCCGGTAAGGAAAATTATAAATAGTTAAAAAAAGTTTAAAAATGTTTCGATAACTATGATGGCGGTTTTCCGAGTGACATTTTTAGCCAATAGCAATACTTTTCAGTGACGATATCAAGTCATGTGAAAATATTGTTATTTATTTATTTATTAATCAACGCCCTAGTGGGCTTTTACAGTGCAAGAAAATTAAAAGGATTTTTATATACCTAACATAAAACACGTTTTATAGTAAATAATGAAAAAATAATAATCAAAATAAAACATATTTTAGATAAATGAACAATATATATAAACGATGATTAGTACACAAGCAAACAGTAATAATTAGAAACATTTAACAAGTTAATAATATAGTAAAATAAAGATATATTTTATCTATTATATAATAGGTATATAAAAATTACGCAAGCTCCCGGAGATGTTATTTATTTTCTATTTGATGATGTATTATTCAGAATATAATTATATAAAATTTATAATTTGACATAATGGTGATTAAATTTTGTGTTTTCTGTTACATTTTCTTTCTTGTACAAGCAAGATTTTTTATCCAGTTCATAAAGAGCTGTCATTGATGAAAATTCTGAATCATGTAGGATAGAATGCGCATTCTCATTCTATCCAGCTATGTTCCAACGCAAGGTATGCAACGCAGCACGTCGTTTTTTAATGTACGTCAAAGAAATATAACTTCTAACGCGTGCACATGTGTAGGTACACGCACCCAAAATCAAAGGTATTTCAATACGCTATAAAATAAATGTAGTTGCCATCTGTTGTAGAAGACTGTATTCTTCGGACATTGAAAAATTGAAGAAACAGCAATTCCGTCAACTATCCACTTGCAGGTCCTGGGCGGGACGTCCGTGATGAACGGCATGATGTACATCCGCGGCTCCCCCAAGGACTACGACGACTGGGCCGCGGCGGGCTGCGAGGGCTGGTCCTACCAGGAGGTGCTGCCGTACTTCATGAAGTCCGAGGACAACAAGCAGCCGGGACTGGTGGACCTGGGCTACCACGCGGCCGGCGGGCCCCTCAGCGTCAGCCAGTTCCCCTACCACCCGCCGCTGTCGTACGCCCTCCTCAAGGCGGGCGAAGAGCTAGGTCAGCAATCTTCACCACTTATGCAAATGATAATCATATATTTGTGGGGTTTTGGAGGTGCTTTGGAGCAACTGTTTTTAGGTCACCACCGTCATGTGACAGGAATGCTCCAAAAGCGTAGAATGTTTGATGATTTTATTATCTCGAACAAGTACCTACAAGTTATACATGATACTCGAAGGGCGATAGCCTCCGGCCACCCGCCGGGGGTCGATGAAAGACTGATATGCCCGCATAGAGTATGAGCAGCTTTTTATACGATTTACGAACAAAGGAGTTTTCTGAAGTGCAGCTGTGTGTGTGTGGAGAAATCATCGGAAATGCTGATGATGCAATGAACTGTAGGCCGCTCGTGCCTCAATCTGCTTATGTGTAATTCTTGCCACCGTGTGTGTGTGTGTGTGTATGGTGGTTGTTTGGTGGTTCATGTATTGTTATATGAATTCCACATATCCTTCTCACTCGAACTTTTCCAATTAATATTCTCACTAGCGATGGATCCACTCTATTATAAGTACTAAAACGTAGTACTTCATTATATTCGACTTCATACATTTTAAATATCTTATTGATAACCTTTACTAATTCATATTTGCATAGCCTTTACTAATTCGTTTTGCAAAAGGACACTACTTACGTCAACACCTAATATATCCTTTTTCTAATTTAGTTAATTTTTCTTATGGTTTTATCTTCTTCTCCTAGTTATGTCAGGTCCCCCCAATGTTGACTATCTCCCATCTCTAGCGGCTCTTCCACCATCCTTATTTCTGTCCAATCTCGTATATTACGGAGCCACGAGATCTGCTTCCTGCCGGTACCACGTTTCCCCTCGATCTTGCCCTTAATTATCAAATTCAATGCTTTTACACTATTTATTTTATTCTGTTTGCATTACATTTTTTTAATACAGAAAATATATAAATCTTTAGATTCTCTAGAACAGACTTAGCCTAGGCTTAGACTTAGACTAAATGGAAAATCGCCAGAATATCTCCCTGAAAATAATATCCGTGAATCTATGTGTGATATTCTTGTCTTGTTTTTCTTTGTGCTGGGTTCTTTCCAATAAAATATCTTGTTGTAGACTCGTAATTTATTGGCGGTAACAATACGTTTTACAGAGATACGGCGATAACAATAAACAATAGCGATCGGTCTCGATATAATGCAAAAAAGCCCTTTCACCCGCGCTGCTCGCCCTTATATCCATTTACCCTCTCTGTCATGCTCCATCCCTTTCGCGCATCGCGACACACGTTCCGCAGATCCATTACGCCATGCAGTAACAATAAACTCTCTGCCCCGTCATCGTGATCATCATAATTACTGCTACAACCTCCTGGTCTTGAGCTCCTCCAGAAGTTTCCCTCACTGATTTTTGATTGCCCATTCTTAGGGTCAGCAGCTGGTACAGGAGGTTCAGTAACCATATCGGTTGTAGAGTCAAGGATGTCGGTAACGAGTGTCCAATAATGTCCATCGTTTATGATATCCAGGTTACGAAGTCCGCGACCTGAACGGGCGCTCCCGCACCGGGTTCGCCATCGCCCAGACCACCAACAGGAACGGCTCCCGGGTGAGCACGGCCCGCGCCTTCCTCAGGCCAGCCCGCGCCAGGGCCAACCTGCACGTCATGCTCAACACCACGGCCGTCAAGATCCTCATCAACCAGACGGACAAGGCCGCGTACGGCGTGGAGGTGGTGAACTCTTACGGAGACAGGCAGGTCATCCGCGCGCACAAAGAGGTCATCGTGAGGTGACTACAGACTGCTTTTATTTACTTTGTTATCAATATTTGAGTCACTTCCTGACCAGCAATCATTCTGAAATTTGGCGAAGAGACGTATTCCCGATAACAGTAAAATAATCATTAATCAGTTTTATAAAATCAGTTTAATGATCCATATTTCAATATTTATTTATTTAGAACACTTTTTAACCTTCGGGTACCGGAAGATCGAACATAGAATGGGGGGCTGGAGTGGGGTACGAACGGAACCCCATTCAAATTTGCATTTAATGAAGTATTTTTATATCCTGGTCTTACGGGTATGATTGAAATAATACTTCTTCAAGTCTCAAAGAATCATTCCCTTTATTTGTCTAAAAACCTTTTTTTTCTACTTTTGACTATCTTACTACACATTATCAATATTATTTTTTTTGGGTTTTGTATTCTTTGTGATATTTAGGTACAAGGATTACAAAGAATCCCAGCTCAATATTATTAATAATTATTAAATAGTTTTAAAAATAAGATTTTTGGGGTTAAGTTGTACCCCGTTCTGGAACGGGAGGGTTAAACCCCATCAAACATTTGATATCGAGACCATGAAAGCCAGGACATAAAAATAACCGAGATGTTGGTAGTTACCGAGAAGATTTGCCTCATGTATGCCCAATTCATTAACTCCACATTCTTATAAAATACATATTCCACAGCGGAGGAGCCGTTAATACCCCCCAACTGCTGCTCCTAAGCGGGATAGGCCCAGCAGACGAGCTGACCAGGGTCGGAGTGGCCCCGGTCCACCATCTTCCGGCCGTCGGCAGGAACCTGCAGAACCACGTGGCCTTCTTCCTCAACTTCCACATAAACGACAGCAACACCGCACCGCTCAACTGGGCGACTGCGATGGAGTACCTCTTGTTCAGAGATGGTCTCATGTCTGGAACTGGTAAGTCAGTAGCACAATTTAAATTTGAGGTACCGAAATTTCTGACCCTCACTGACCCTGATTTTACTTCCTTTCTTTTAACTCGTGGCGTCTGCTTGCTTGCCAGGTGAAAAAGCTTTGGATCAATTTTTAACCCTTTTCCCGTGATCCAATCGAGTTGAAACTTGGCAAGTAGACTTGTGGCGACGATCAAGAAGATCTATTAAATTTTCGTGAAAAAATTAATAATTATAGTATAATTTCGGATTTTTAGAAATTTTATTGGTTTTTTCAAATTGGAATCATTAGAAAAGTTTGATTACTGGCATAGCGGCCCGATAACGTCGCGGAATATTTTCTAAATTTGAATTACTCCGTCGGTATTCATAATAGGTACGAATGTCGAAAATCTAAATTGACTGACAAATGTTTTTAGAATTTAATCTTCAAAGCATGAAGTGTCTTATGAAAGCCCAAAACATCTGACATTTTAGGAATATATTAAATTACTGTAAGTTTAGTATTATGTTATATGTGTTAATTCGTCTTTAATTGTTGTTATACTTCACAAAAAAAGGGAGTATAATAAAAACTTGGTTTTTATGGGTTACTTTTTTCGCAAGTGAGAATAAAAATTATGTCAATATCTGATACCTAGTAGGTACATTAGCAATAGAAATGTCGCGATCTTTGTTTTAGTATAGTAAATTAATATGTATTGCGTTTTCGAAACACGCAAAAATACAGACTTTTTCGCAAAATTAATGGCTTTTTTCATGAGTTTGGCGATTTTTGGCGAATTTCGCAATGATTTTTTTTCATTGAATTTCGAACAATGGGGTTCCGCATAATTCAAAATTATTTGTAAGGTCCCTTGAATTTCGAATTGACGAGGTTCTACCGTACATGATTCAGGCACATATATTATACCACCAGAGCATAGAATATATTTACCTGGGTTCATCCCGCCTTGTATACAGATCATTGTATGGTGGATGTTCTTTGGTTTCGGAGGGTTTTTTTATAGTAAAGAAATATAAATATTACACTTTATAACATTTTTGTATTCTATAACTTCACAGGTATATCTGAAGTGACAGGCATGGTCAACTCCAAGTATGCAGATCCTTCATTGGACCACCCGGATCTCCAATTCTTCTTTGGAGGCTTCCTAGCAGACTGCGCAAAAACAGGACAAGTATGTGTTATTGAGTGGATTTATGCAGAAATAAAAAAGTCCCTTCCGGCACTGGCATATTTTTTAAGTATTTGAGCATCAGCCATTTTTAAACAAATATAGATCAGACATCATGAGACTTATAGCTAGTATTTCTATCGAAATCTACCCAAAAGATTGCAATTTCACAAAATTACACATATAACACTTGTGGGATATAAAAGCAAAGGCAGCAAATTAAAAAAAATAATGCAGTTATTGAGGATTAGTAATTTATAATGTACTAAATTCGAGATGTTGCAGGAAACATAGCCTATAAATTTATAGGAAACATGATTTTGAAAGGGACAGTTACATTAAATCTAAAATGCATTACATAATAAATTACTAATCCTCCGTGACTGCGCTCAAAACATCTTTTTTATTTTTTGGATATTGATGTCTTTGCTTTTATACCCCACAATTATAGGTATGTGTACCTATATGATATATTATGTTGTATCAAAATGTACAAAATGTCTGGGCATGTCATGTCTATGTTTGTGCTAAACTAAATAAAACAAAAATATAGATATTCAACATACTGTCGTGGATCGTGGCTGTAGGAGGCAAATGAAACACTAAAAACAATTACACAAAATCAATGGACACAAATTTAATTGGGGCACCATTCAGGTTCACCATGCAGATTCCCGATTCGCTATCTTCTATCGTAGCTTGTCAAAACAATTCTGATTGCGGAATATGATGCCTCTGTATTTTCAGAGACCCATGTTCTAGACGTTTCGCGAAGCTGATGGATTGTGCCAGACCTTTAAAGTAATTTATACTTTAGTGTAAAAGGTATAGAGTGCTGTATTATGAGACCTCTATTACGTGAAATTCTTTCTGCTTCTATCATCTCGTGACAATACGTAATAGTAGTTTTTGATTTACCATTTCATCATTATTTTGGCAATAAATATTTTACTATCTCCATGACGCTTCAGATCTTCTGCATAGAGATTTTTGGGCCATCTTTCATACAAGTTAAACTTCTTTGCTGATGTTACAGACGTCTATGGACCTTAATGTTTTAACTGAATAAATCATTAGTTTACAAAGTGTATTAGTTATTGATGTGGATTTTAAAACAAATTGCATAAATGGATGAAGTGCATAAATAATCAAGTAAATATCTTAACTAACATGTTCCAGTCATTTATGCATAATAGTTATAATAATTAGTACCAAACAATCCCAACAAATTATAAATACATTATGTATTATGTTACAGAATAGTGTAAATATTTTTTTCCTTTGACAGGTGGGAGAGAAACTAAACAATGAGACTCGCTCCATACAGATCATACCAGCGGTACTACGCCCAAAGAGCAGAGGTTACATCACGCTGGCCAATACTGATCCAATGCACCATCCAAAAATATTTGCGAGGTTAGTTTTGCTTCGTAACAAAATTTATAATTTCATACAATAATCTCTTTTAGTGAACCATTTACTGTCTGCCTTAAAATAATTGTCTGGAATTACTTTAAATACTTACCACAGGTTACTTGATTCATATTCTTAAAACTACATACCTACCTAGTTAGTAACTAAGCAATGATTTAAGTTTTAGAAATCAAAATCGGTCTCTCGGCATTATCAATTAGATTTAGGTAGAACACTCAAAAAAATTGTTATTAATCATCCAAAGAATGCGTATTCTTATAGTTCCAGTTCAGATAATATGAATTCAAAACTGTAATATTGTCTTGTAACGCAGAAAACCGATAAATACAAACCTGGAAATACATTTTATAATCGGTTTTCAAATTCTCAAAAATACATTATGCTTAAATACTACCCTAGACCAACTTCGTACATTATTCATACCTTCTCATTATTCATACTCTCTTTCATCTTAATTTTACATTCACAAGACCTTGACTTAGCAAATAGTAAAAATAGTTAACGACTTGGCAAATATTTAACGACTGCACTATTTCTGTCTCAGTGTCCATGAAAGATTGAAGAGAATATTAACGATATTTCTTTCATTCCAAATTTCTGTCTATCATTGAATGAGTAGTGGAATTTCTTATTTTATTTTGGTTTCACACCCCCAGTGTCTGAAATTGGGAAAAGCCATACAGAGTTTTTCACAATTGACTATCAGGATTAAGTTTGACCTATTGTGTCGCTGATTAACAATTATCATTATTCTGTAGAAAGTGAAGAACTGTCCAATGCTATCTGTATTATTAGCAAGCAAAGATGTATCATAAGAGTGTCTTAGGTATGCCATGTACGCATCTCTATTTATATTTTAGTAAGTTTATTATGTTAAATATCGGCAAATGCAATATGTATATGTATATGCAATCAAAAATATGTATACACATATTCCTTAAGGGACACTTTTTAATCACAATGTGTGTTTAGTTACCTGACGCATCCGGACGATGTTAAAGTCCTCGTCGATGGTATAAAGTTTGGAATCCGTCTCTCCGAGACTAAGGCCCTTAGTAAGTACGGCCTGGTCCTGGACAAGACCCCAGTGAAGGGATGCGAGGGGATCAATTTTGGATGTGACGAATACTGGGAGTGCGCTGTGAGGTGGGCGACCGGGCCGGAGAACCATCAGGCCGGCAGCTGCAAGATGGGAGCCCCGGGAGATCCCAGTGCTGTCGTTAATCACCTCCTGCAGGTGAGGTCTTAACCTTAAATTGAGTACTGTAGAAGCACACAAATTTGCTCCAAATTCCCATATTTTATTTAATTTTATAATTAAAATATGACTCCAGTAAGCTCTCCATTTATTATTTATCAAACTAGCAACACACCGTACACAGTTAATTTTTTACTACATATATTCTGAAATAAATATATGTTTTACCATATCATCCTGAACGGAATTACACATGCATTTTGGGAAGGTCTCAGTACAAAGCTAGCTCATCTATAATAAGGCTAATCTTGTATGTTTTCTGAGAATATATTTGGAAAAGAATACTCAACTAAAAAAGCAAATATTTTCAGTGAGTAATGAGGTGAGAACCCATCCAACACATTTGCAATCTTCTTTTTCTTTTTACAAATAAACTAAACTAATTTTTGGGACCGTGTTGTGTAATTCTGAATAAAATATTGTTTTAACAATTTTCTGTGCATATGACATTAAATACGATTCTATTTTCATTATATTATGTTATCGATTTGTCATTCTGAGTAAGCATCTCAAAGTCAGTACCTTGTCTCTCTCAATTAAATGATAAAAAAAGTTATACATATATAATTTTATTCTAAGTATTTTCCATATGAGAAAATATTAAATCATAAATATTAGCAGCAGTACAATTGTATGTGCATATTATTGTCTGCTCCAAATAGCACAACACTATTGTGATTCAATTGAAATATTTTACTCATATAATCAATTCTCCTCAATTTATATATATATATAAATTGAGGAGTATAAAAGCAAACGCAGCAATATCCAAAAAAAATTAAAATGTTTTGAATGCAGTCACTGAGGATTACTAATTTAAAATTTACAAGATTCAAGGTTTTATAGGAGATATAGATCTATCCCTTGCGAAATCCTGTTTCCAAATCACTATTAAAAGCAAAGGCAGTAATATCCACTTCAACTAATCAACCCTCAAGGATATGTCAAATGACAAAATGGCCGCTTTCATACTAAAGAGAGAGTTGATGTTGATATAAGACGAAACATCTTAGCAAAGACAGCGATATCTATATTTAAAAGTCAAATATGTATTTGTTTACGCATGCATATAAAAGGAAAACTGAGGTGGCAATTGTTTTAAAGAACTTCTTTCAATAAGATGTATTCCAATAAGATGCAGGTTTCATAGATTCCTAAAATAGTGGCAGCTTTTTTGTATTTATCTCAGAAAGACCTCAGTGGGATGTTGCTACTTTTGCTTTTATGCCCCGCAATTATAATTAGAAATAATTCTGACAATGTTACTTGAATTTGTTGAATTATCTTTTTTTATAAACATTAAAACATTCCTAACACGACTGCTGTGTTCACCAGGTCCAAGGTATCGACAGATTGAGGGTGGCTGATGCCAGTGTGATGCCGTCAGTAACGTCAGGAAACACCAACGCTCCAACCATCATGATAGGAGAAAAGGCAGCCGATCTCATAAAGATGCGGTGGATCCGACAAGATGATGTGAGTTCATTAATAACAATGAGACTGATACGATATCCTGACAAATATACCTGATCACATGTCATTCTGTACAATATAGTGGGCAAAAAGCAGAATGGTTAGGACAGGTTAAGATTAATAGCAATCTTTCACCTAAAGCATAGATTTTTGCATTTCTACCAAAAAAATAATCCGTTTTCATAAAAATCTATGCTTAAACGAACTTTTACTATGAACCATGTTAATACAACCGGCTCTTAGTAATCATTACCTATTTAAGGAGGAACCATTTTTATTTCTCATACCTTTCCAGTACTACATCTTGACATGCAGTCAGATGATCACAGATATTGCTTGACCACAATAACATGGCGTGCGGCGACTTTGGAACTAAAACCCGCCCCGCCCGCACCCAGCGGTAACCCCTCGCCCTGTCATTCAGTACAATTTTGTATTTGCTCGGAAGCTGTGACATCTTGATTACCAATATACAATGAATTATTATGTCCAAAACATCCTAAACAGTCCGGGATGGTGAAAGAACAATTGCCAATGAAGTATTAAAGTTTTGCGAAGCTGAAAAAGCAAATAATGGACCGATATTACCGTCTGACAGTTTGACAGATAGAACGGCTGCCATTACAGCTTGGTTTCTTTAGTGCTGCCTGACCAAATTTCTGTTAAAGGCTATGACACCGGTCACCGGACATTTTGTACATTATGTATTGTGTAATAAATTTACACCCTGGCAACTTCTGTTACGCGACAGGGACGCCCGAGGGATCGCACGCCAATTTATAGTGGTCGCATTCTAATATTCATCATTTGTCAAAACTATAAACTAGGCTATCCTTGGCAACTTGGCTCCTCAACTATGAGACAGTTTTCACAACCATCTTTTACATTATATTTTCATTTGAATAATTGTTTTTAAAAGGCGATATTTGAATCCACGAGTTGTATATCCAACTATAATAGTTTGCTGTAAATACACTATTTCTACTTTTTCATTGAGGTTTTGTGTTGTTATTGCTAATGAAATCTGTCCATGATATGTTGAGCTTTCTTCTATAGCGCCACATCTCGAAGACCTCCAACAATACATAAAATCTGTCCCACCCTGAGAACAATATTGATTTATAATATGTATTTCAAAAGGTGCGCTTTTCAATGATCAATTTAAATTATTAAAATATTTCAGTTAATACAAATATTTTTTCTTATAGGTTCAATACAACGTGGATAATTCCGGAGGTTTCCTGAACGGTATCTTCCACAATAATGAATTCCAGCCTCACCAGGATCCGTCCATTAGGCAATGGCGATCGTGGAAATAGAAATATAAATTATTTAATGAATAAATATTTAGTGAAGTGACCACCATACATCATATAAGTAGATTTATCATTTAGATTTAAGTACAAAAGTTAGCAAAGTTACCACATCCGATAATAAGATAACACAAATGTCCATACAGTGATCATTCTGAAACTTGATAATTCCTTATATTTCAAATGCCATATGAGTCATGCAATTCTTGAATATCGCACCGGCTATATTTCTAAGAAGTGTCAGAATTCAAGTAGCAGCCATGCTCTAAATTTAAATGTGGTCAACACTTCAATAAAAAAGAAATAAAAAATGGTTCTCGTATATTCTCTGCTCACTTTCTGTGTGGTGTAATGCTGTGTAAGAGTATGCCTCTCATGGCACCCCGACAATTGCGTTCAAGACAACTGCACACCAACAACCACGCACAGATAAAGCAAGATTTTGTATTTGCATTATTGTCGGCGTGCTTGTGTTGTTGGGACACCCCTCTTACCAGTACACTAATAGGAACCCGGATATCCTGCAATGACTATACATGGGTTGCACTCTATAGAAATGGAAGTGACAGCAGCGGACCGCAGTCGATTTTGTATCAACTTTACTCCAGCTAGGAAGTAGAAATATCAGAAAAAGATTGCTATGTATTACGAGAATATTTTCATATATAATCTACAAATTAATTTTTAGATTCATATTAACATGACATGAGCCATCACTATTTCATTTAGTCAGACCTAAGTAATCAAAAATTGCATTACAGAACTGCTAAAACTCTAAATTTAAATGTCAGAGGAAAACCACTCAAAAAAATTCTTGGAAAGTTAAAAATTAAATTATAACTTAAATATGTACTAGGTTTATTACCAAAATGGTTTGTAGAGAAATTTCCAGTAAGTTTAATTTATTTTTATATTTTTTTAAATAAATATATGTACCTACTAAAAAAAATACAAAAATTACATTTTACCAGATATTTTCACTGTACAACGCAAGTTATTAATAAGTATCAAATAGTTTTATCCATAGACGTACTATAAATATAGACTAGTTACAAACCAAAATATCTGCTACACAGAACGACAACACGAATTACTGTAAACACAGACGCACATTGCGGGAGTTGGTCTAGGGGTGTCCAAAATGTATAAATGTCCGCGCAATATATATAATATTTATAGAATACACAACCCTGTTTACATTTGTATCTTTTTTACACGTATGCTGCACTATAAGAAAGGAAGAGAAAAGACCATAGAATAAATATCGCAATTCGCTACTAACTTCATATGCATTCGTTGTTAAAAATTATGTTCTATTATCCTTTCTTATAAGTGGTTATGAAAATAATTGTTATCTCTTTCTGACTGATACATTTAGTACGCAATATAAGACAGCAGAAATTAGATGTCTCAGATTTGTTTTTTAGTGACTGTTCTATATTTATAGTACGTCTATGGTTTTATCTGAATTTATTTTTAAAATACGTTATGTAAGGTACCTACTATGTATTATAATAAGAAGATTGTGATTAATATTACTTTATTGAACTAACTGTTTTTGGATTACAAAATGTTTTAGAAATTTATGATTCTGCAAAGAATAGCAGGAGATTATACCTAATTCTGGAGTAACTTTACATATATATGAACTGGTAATGATACGTAAATAAATAAAAATATATCAATTTGACTGCTTCATTTCTAACCTCAAATTAATCTATGCTAATCATATTATATGCTACATAGATAATTATACCATCAATCACTGATTTACTGCTTAATGCAATTACAACATCTGTGTATTTAGTGAATCTACATAAGAATAGTTAAATAATATATTTTTAGAAGAAAATACTGTCATGGTGAATACTTTTCAAATACATCTATTCCAGTTCATTGTAGCCGTCAGACACCATGCAGCCGTTAACACAACAGTGAAAATTATTTACTGCCAAAAGCACACATTCTTCACTTTTTGAAAAAAGCTTTTGTAAGTTAAAGATTTAAGTTTTATATTATGGTTGTTTGACATATTTAGGTATTGAAATAAATGGATATTTTATACATACGGATGCGTAGATGTACAATTCTCACCGTTTCGCTGGAGTCATATGATAGCATCATCAGGAGTGTGCTTTCTCGCCGTGAGGTTCAAAGATGTACAAGTAGCCTTTATTTAGCCGGATGCGACCAGCTTGTGATTAGGTTATTTGATTTTGTCAATACATTTTCAAATATCTTATAGATTTCTTATATATAAAATAATATTATTGTTGGGAAAACATTTACCAGCGACTGTAAAACATATTAATAATTTTATTCATTGAAAAATGCTGTCAGAACCCAGAGAAAACGAAATAACCGTCTTTTCTAACATTTTTTCAATATTTCTACAATCTAACACTATTTTCAATATTTTGATACAATAGGTTGGACATGTTTCACCTCGTTAGTGCTTTAAAAAATCTGAAAACTATCTCCGAAATGCAGACAATTCCACAATACTACTTACTATCTTGACAGTCAAGATTTAATGAATTTCAATATATTATTAACGTACAAACAATTTACATTATCATATTCAGCATATAATTAATGCTTATCCTATCTATAAAATGTACATTTTATATTATTCATTAGTCAGGGCTGTATTATAATTGTTTTCTGATTCATGTATGTGTGCTCAAAGCTGCTGAAATCAAATAATGTAATATAATAACACCTATTGATATGTGTATATATCATTATGTGATGCTGTACAATCATCTGTAGATACCAAAATCATTGATCAAAAAATATAATAAATAAACCTGAGATGTCACTAAATGTTTTAAAGATGATCAACACAATTGACATAAGGCCGTATAACATTGTAATGCTGCCAATTTTGATGTTTTAAGTTTGACAGGTTTGAATGAATCAGAAAACTCTAAAACGTAAACAAACGTTAAGTTATTCACAATTATGAATAATAATGTTTTTTTAAAGAGTTTTACGATTTTTGGCAAATTTCACAATTGCGATTTTTTTTTCGTACCTAAAATTTCGAACTAACGGGTTTCTGCTTAATTCGACTTTTTTTTTGGGTCCCTTGAATTTTGAATTAACGGATTTTACTGTACCCGGATATCTGAACTGTTAAAAAATTAACATTAAGAATTGTTTGTTTTCATTTGGATGAATACAAAGAAACAATAAAGTTTATTATCTATAAATATGTCGCCAGCTGTATGATAGGTCATAAGCCTTACGAACACCCAAAAAGACTGCCATACTCACTTTCCCACATAAAAAATAGCTTCATCTCTATCCATAATATAACTTGATTAATTATGTCTCCTTGGGGATAAAATCCAGTATTGTGTTCTTGAAAAATTTTAACATACTCAAAATATTCCAAAAAGAATTATTGTGTAGGAGTTAAAAACATTACAGCACTGTTAATTTATTCTTCTGATTACATGTTACATGCCCAACCATTATTATCAACACCTATTATATTATTCCTGTCACGAAATCCCAAAACATATAAAAAGCCAGTATGGTGACGGTACTTCCTTGTATAAAATATAACTCCTTAAGACATCGTCAGCCAGCAAGACACAACGCCTCCAAACGGGTTTGAACGAGTTAAATAGAATTATTTTGAAATGTTTGTCAACCGCTATCATAATTTAATACAACTGGCAATTTTCGCATTCGTTTGTGGTAAGAAATTATTGAAATATTTCAATTGTAATGGATTACGTTATCAATGTAGGCTGCGGGACATGTACTTACTTACTGATAAATAATTAAATAATGCAAATTAATGAATAATTGATGCGACAATTCAATATGGCCATGTTACAATAAAGAAAATATTGCTCAGTTTTGCCTTCTTCAATTTTTTCCTACAAATGTATATACTATACAGATATATTTAATTAAGTGTGCAAAATTTTGTATGGGATATTCATACAATTTGTACATTTCACCTGATGTAGAGTATCAGGCCCGAATACAAAGTCAATACTTAAGGCCTCACACCACTGTAAAAAAAAAGGCTTTTTTTTTTCATTTTATGAAAGGTGCATTTATTAATAATGCTCTCACCAAATGTTTTAAAGAAATTTATAAAATTGACGGACATACAGCGGTTTATGTGAATCCGTTTGTAACAGTTTGTATGTTTTTGCGTTTTTCTAGAAACTACGTTTTTCAACCTGCTTGACAACATATTAAAAAAACTATACATCCGATTTCCATGTGCCATGTCTATAACTGTTCGAAAATCCAGTCTCTATGGCGCCACATAGGGATTTTTGTATAAAGGGCCCTCTTCTATTTTTTTTAATGTATGAACTATACTTTCGATTCGAATGCAAAAATTTGTATACAGTCTTCTGTATGTTTATATTGGATTATGAGTATGTATTAATAAAAAATATTCCAGTATTGTTTGCTTGAAAATAATTACGAAAAATATACTCTCGTACCGCGCACGTACCGTGGTGTGGGGCCTTAAAAGATTTTATGGTTAAAGTACGCTTTAAGAATGTAATTTTCTTACTTTAACCTTTAAATCATTAAGAATTGACTCTGCGTTCGGGCCTCAATTTCCTTTTCCATTTAACAAAAAAATGTTTTTAGCTATACAGGGTGTCATAAAGCTAGCAAAAAAAATTGGGGGTCTTCTTTATTTATTGAATAGAAAATATTCTTTATTTTATTCTTTACTGGGTGAAATGTCTACAGTCACAAAAATATTTTTTTCAATATTTCAGACCTATTTTATATTTGTAGTTAGACTATGATGAAAATAATTTATATTGTATATTAAGAATTCATTCACTTTAATACAAATTAAAATGATTAAAACCTTGCAGAAATTCAAAAAATATTATTGATATTTTTAATATTTAAAGCATTAACTTTGTGGTCAGGCATTTTAACAAAATATGTTATTTTAGCATATTATTTAACCACTTACTGAGATTTTTAATCTACCGGTTTTGAGATGTACCCATCTCTTCGTCAGGACAACCACTACACTAGCATTTAAATACCACTACTCACCACAACCATAGTATTATTCACACATTTACTCCGTTCCAAAATATTCCTTACATGCATGTTAATCTAACCGAAGGCTAACATGCACTAAGTTTTCTACCAAAAGAGATCAAGAATTTGAGGGGTGGGGAGAGTGAGACGAGTTGTAAATGGTTATATACTAACATAACTAACATTTTGTCAAAAAAATATTTTTTGCAAGGTTTTTTTCTTTTTCTTCTTTTTTTGTTCTTCTTCTCTATTTGACTTCTATAAAAGGGAATGAACTTTTGATATTCCATATAAGTCACTACAGTGATAGTCTGACGTTTAACAGAAAATAAATCAGAAATATTCAGAAAAATTCGAAACTTTGATGTCGCTTATCTCCGTTACGGTTGACATTTCACCCAAAGTGTAGACAATATTTTCTATTAAAAATTGAGACTCAGGAGAGAGAGAGAAAAGGAGACTCCCCAAAAATTTTTGCTACTAGCTACGAGGCACCCTATATGTTTGTCTATTCCCATATATGTATATTCAATACCATGAACATTGTAAATAGATTATGAATTTACTAATAAGTGTGTTACAATTATGCAAAAATAAGCAACATTTGAATAATTCAAATAGTCTATTGACAATAATTTATTGCCTTCATTATTTGAACCAGGCTTTCCAAAATGTGTAGAAAAAAATTCTTTAATAAAAGCTCGGGCAACGTTACTGTTTATGAAATTACTGTTTATGATTTTGAGATATTAGAGAAATAATGTATGAAATAATGCATTATAATAAATAAAGTCAATATTACAATAGAATTTGCTTCAGTTGCTCTTTAGGACCCTGGAGACGAAAGATCTCATCATACGTCCGGGATATTTATTTATTTTTATTTATTTTATTTATTTATTTATTCAACGCCCTTATGGGCTTTTACAAAATATACAAAATATAAATTTAAAAAAATAACATAAGACAGATATACAGTTAAAAGGTACAAGTACATATACTAGAATTGTAAGAATATTGAAGTTTTCAGATTTTTATTGTTTTAATAACTTATATATATTTTTCTTTATTCATCCGAACCATGACATCTTCATTCATAACTCTGTCCATTCAGCTTATTTTGAGTTATTCTTCTGTAGATACACATCTCGAATGTCTCAAGTCGCCTTATCAATTCTTCGGTAAGCATCCATACTTCCATTCCACAAAATAATACCGAAAACACATAGCATCTGACCATTCGCACTCGTAATCCACGGTTGAAGTCATGACTGGCGAAAATATTTTTCATACGGATAAAGGTTGCTCAATGAAGATAACTACATTGAAGATAATTTTAATAGAAATAAAACGTAGTCAGATTATTGTAGATTTAAGAAAAAATGTCAAGTAAAAACAATAAAGGTCCAGTGGCTCCAAAGTTGTACATTTTCTTCCAACGGTGTTATATATACCCATTATAGCTGTTATCACATACAGTTCGTTCATTACTATGTTCGTAACAAGTAGCTGAATATTAGTACCCAATTAAATATAAAATGTGCCATCATCAATCAATTGCAAAGTATGCACTGGCGACATTAATAATATCATTGTTAATTTCGTTTGGTTCATTGAGAACCATATCAGATAATTCAGAAGAGATAACTCACGAATCTACCGAAGAAAATTCTCAGGAGGAAGTTAACAAATTATTCAAGGACAAAATTATAACTCTCAAAAGGGTAAAAGTGAAAAATAACTACCAAGAGAGTAACGTGCAGTTTGACAGAAGCCCAGAACCAAAAGTTGACATTTTGCATGTCGACACGGATATGACGCAGGACATATTTAGATATCAGAGAATACCTTCGACGACAACAGAAAAATCCCAGTACGAAGAGCTAATGCAAATGGAATATAATCAATCCATAGGAAATGAAGAAGGAGACAATACATCATTTATGTGAAGTTAGTAAGATAATGTGTGAAAATTTAAAACAATCTGTAGCTTGAAAACTCATTAAATAGCTCAAGTATTACGATAACTTTAAATTAGACGTCGTTACTACTACTGGTGACCTGGGGTCTATAGTGTGGACAGGCCCTAAAGCAGGAGAAGGTTGACCAATCAGAGGTCAATCTTGAGCTGTGGCAGCGAAGAACTAGCTTGCGCTGATTCTGACCTTGTGCCACTTCCCATATTCATTCTTTAACTGTAAAACCATACACAAATGTGTTTACAGTTTTACGAAAAAGAAACAAATGTGTTTTAGGAATTTATACAGATACATAACTGAAAAAATCCTTGCTTCTCTTTATGGTTCATATTTTCTCTTGATGATCTGCTAACTGATCTAAAACTAAATGATTGCTAAAACTAAACTAAACTAAAAAAAAAAAAAAACTAAAAAAAAAATCCTTGCTTCTCTTTATGGCTACATATTTTCTCTTGATGATCTGCTAACTGATCTAAAACTAAATGATTGCTAAAACTAAACTAAACTAAACTAAAAAAAATCCTTGCTTCTCTTTATGGTTACATATTTTCTCTTGATGATCTGCTAACTGATCTAAAACTAAATGATTTGCGAACTGACTGGCAGGGCACCAGTATATAATATCAGTAGTACCTCATTATTTTACTCAATAGTCACATGAGAACGTTGATATATTGATATACAATATATTGATAACGTTTTCAACTGACTGATTCAATTTTATAGTTTCATTTCTTACTTTGGTGAACTTTAAATATTTCATATTAGTCCATTTTAGCACTGGGGAAAGTATCAACATTAAATGAAGGGCGCAGAAGTTTTGGACACCTATCTATTGGCGAAGTTACACAACTAGAATTTTTAAAATCGCTTGAGCACAGTTTTGATGATGATAGTCTGAATTCAGGGGACATTTGAAGTGGTTTATTCATCAGCTCACCTAACACAGTTGAAAGATACAAAAAAAAATTGTTAAAAGAAATATTTAACGAAAAATGTAATCATTTCACAATTCTTTTTCAGATATTTGCACTACTGAACAATATCTGTCAACAAACACCCAACAAGATAACTATCCTACATTTTACATACGACTTGCAAGATCTCCAGGTGATCAACCTGAACCAGAAACCATATCACAGGACAGTGAAAAAACCACAATCAATGAAGAAACTGACACAAATCATAATAATCAAGATAACAATTCAAACCCAAACACTGCTGAAGATACCAGTTCACAAGATGACGAAAACAATCAATCGACTATACCTGCTGCTCAAGAAAGCGATGGAAGAAAGAGCCGCAAAAATTCCGACAAAGATAAGGAAGATCCACCTCCAGCCATGGCTTTTCCTCCAGGAGTACAAACTTTAGTTGCGAGCCAAAATGGTAAAGCGACATTATTCCTCGGAATGTTCCAAGTTATCATGATGCCGATGCCTTCTGGACCTGGTGCTGGTATTCCTGCTGTTCCCGGGGGAAAGAGCACTTGATCGCATAAGAGCAAACCGATTTTAAGTTTCAAAGTAATTAGTATATTAAGTAAATAAATGCACGCATTTTACAGTAATTTTTTATGTCATATTTACATGGATTTGAAGAACCACATAGAATCAGAGCCGGTTGCATCAACTTGGGTTATAATAATCTTTCACTTAAAGCACTTTTCACAAATCAAACCCATTTTTGTGAAAATCTATGGTTTAAATGAACTACATATTACTACAAACCAAATTGACAAAACCGACCGTAAGTAATGTGATTTATTTACATATTATTATTATGACGTATTGTTTAGATATATTTGTTGTGATTAAATACATATTTTATTTATGGTTGCCTTAGAATTGAGTTTTTAATATAAGATTATTCCCTAGAATCCACTATTCCTTAGAGAAAAATGTACACAAAATATATTTTCAATACGAATTAATATTGTACTCAAAATAACGTAACATTTTATGTGTGTCATTTTGTTCGATATCAGGAAGAAATATGAGAATTAGGATACATGTATCAAAAATCAAACAATTACATAAATGAATTGCTTTAATCCATCAAAAATTGCACTTGTCTTGTAGATTTTCAAATAACACCTTATTCATTTTGTAACCTTCGGCTTCACCAGGGTACTCAGCTGACCACACACAAGGGTTTGTTAATCAACTCCATCCGACCATTCCACAGCTACGGAATATGGATGAAACTCTTCATCAGATCCCGCTTTAAATTCAGATAGTAAATTATTACTAACAATATTAGGGTTAATCATTTCTTGCTGAAACTGCTTTTTCCGGCTTTGCCTGAAACAAAGTAAATGATTTAAACTTTAATGTACCAAGTATTCTACAGTCGTCCTTATTTTCTGTAATGTATCCGACTTATTTGGCTAATGCACTAAATCATATTGTTGGAGCCAACATCAGTAGAGGTAGATCTAGAAAGACAATCGAATTAGTATGATAATAAATAAATATGCCTCTCAAAATGATGATTGATCTAATATCTATATTAATATATTTAATTTATAATATCTTTCCTGAAGGCATATTTGATTTTCCAATATAAGTCTAAAGAGCCACTGCTTCTGCGCTAAATATTTACATAGGTAATATTTTACAAATGTATATAAGTACATATTTACCTACTTAATTTTTTAAAAATAAAATGTCCTTAAATTGTCATATTATATAAACGAAAATTTAATTAAAACACAAAATTAGAAAGTGTAAATAATTTATGAACATATTGAAATCACTGTTAATATGTTTTCACGCCTAATAAGTTTTTATTTGCTGGTCCCTTGAAAAACGTATTAAGAGAGTTTCACTGTATCACAGGTTAGTGGTTATCTTGTGGCTTATTTTTGGTTTACTCATATATGTTTTTCAGGGAGAAAACGTAATTGGATACTTTTGCATTGTCATTTTGAGAGGCATATTACTATAATCGAACATTAAGTTCAGCCGGCGGATAATTATTTATACGTTATCCGTCCATAATAATACAATGTGTAAGCGTGCGTATGAGAAGCTTGCAGAGTTTACGCATACGAATTCGATTGTCTTTCTTAAATGAAATTTACTATAGTATTAATTCACACAATAATCTGAAAAGAATCCCAATGGACACCGAGGTGGAGGGGGAAGAATGGGAACTCCTCCACTATGCTGAGAGGACAGCGTATTGAAGGACACAATAAATATGCTGCAGATTTCGAATTGAAAGACAGCTGCCTAGAACTGGAGCACGTGTAAGCGAATGATTCAGGAGACTAAGATTTGATGTAGGCTGCGGTGTCATTTAACCGGTCGTATGCCGGAGTGTAGATCTACGCGACTATTTTTATACCCTCTGTATGCCGGAGCTGAGATGTGCGCTCTCTAGAAATGTATGTAAATTTTACTTATTTTACCTCTGTTTATGGGTTTTTAAAGCTTATTACTGGTTGTATCTCAAGTTTTTGAATGAATGAGTTCTATTCGTCAAGTAATCTCATTTACCGTGTAAACCGGACAAAAAATCATTCCAAATTATCTGTTAAAAAAGTTTTTTTTTTTTAAATAAAAAAGTGTTAAAATTAAGTATTTTTATATTCTTTGATATATGTATGTAGAATGAAAATATTGAAATACAATATCTTTAGTATTATTGCTTCCATGGTTTTGCTTCCATTCGATAAACATGTGCGTACATTTCTGACAGTAAATTTCGTTACTTATTTTCATAATTAGGGAATAAGTAATTATTGTACAAGTAATTATTGAAATGTAAGTAATTATTGAAGTCTGTAGATTGAGAAATCAGAAACTGCAACTTCTTAGCGATTATTGAATTTAAAAAAGTGTCTAAAAACAGCAATTGTGTGCGAAATTGCACGGCAGACAGCCTACATTCCGCATTACGCACGGCCGGCATAAGACCAGTTAAGAAGTGACTTGTGGGTTGTTTTCAGTTTATCAATAAAATTAAAAGTAGACAAACAAGGTTGTGAATCGTTAAAAATCGTTTGGATAAATATAATTTGGACATTTTTTAATATTTATTTTATTTTCTAAAAATAATGCACAGGGAATTCTGTGCTTAATATTTCATAAGCAGTGCGTGCACGCAGCTTACAGAGAATACTGCACTGCGCATTTGTGTTCCCTGTTTTAAAGCACAGAAAATTCTGAACAGCTATGAAGGCTAAACAATTCCAAATATTAATAAATTTAAAGGTAACATGTACACATATAAGATTTTACTCTTTCATCTCGGAGATTTAACAGTAGATGAAAAAAAGGCAATTGAGATGGTATGGCCTTGTTGGATGCAGAGCACATAACATTGTTAACTAAGCAATCTTCCCCGAATTTTATCCAGAGGAAGACCAAAAAATTCATGGGTGGCGTAAAGGGATGGTCAGATGCAAGGATTGGGTGACATTATCCAGGATAGAAGAATGTATAGCCTAAAGACGAGGAGGGCTGACACCAAGAGTCGATGACCAGAGTTGAAACCAGGGAAAAGAAGATCTGAGAGATTTAAGAGGATAGGTCTGTACACATCAGTTGTTCACTTTTCTCTACATTAAAATAAAATAACAAATTGCTCCGCGCTCAACTCCGTACTGTCCTTTAGGCAAAATTCCATAGTATTTTTCAAATTACCTGCTGCTGCATCTTTTCAATGGTCTCTTCAAACTACGTTTAACAGTCTTTTCATTCTCATGTTTGTCTTTCTTGTCGGTGTAATACTTCAGCATAAATGCCTCTTCAGATTTGTTCACCTCACTTCGATCCATAATAGCGTGATGGTCCTGTACGACGGTCTCCTGTACAACAGGTTTATTCAACGCTTCCCGAATTAATTTAGTGACATGTTTGAAATTTAAAGGTAAATCCAAATAGGAAACGACATCGTATGTTACTGATATTTCTGTGTTGGCATCTTGACTTGCTTTTAAGATATTCATATTTTCAGGGAGATTTTCATAATTCCTAAAATGAAACAAAAATATTTATGTACATACATATATTGCAATTCATTTTAAGATGTAATCTGCTAAGTACATATACACATACCTTATATTGATTTTTAGATTCAAGTAGAGCATTTTATTAGATTTATCAACAGAACTAACTATTTCTTCCAAAATATTCATTCATAAGATAATTTTTAAAGCTTCAACTCTTTACAAAGAATTTGGCAAATGTTGTATATGTATAATGAAAATGTCTTCGAAATTGATTCTGTTCTTATATTCGGCCCGATTCTGAAAATAACAATGTCTGGATCTTTAAGATCTTTATCCCAACACTTAATAGACGATAATAAAAATTAAAAATAAACGAGACAAAGCTTTACATCGGTGTTCGTTTCTGTAAGTTTCTACATGAGATAGATATAGAGGGAGGGAGAAAGATGTAAATTGTTATCTGTCAAATGTCAAGATGGGAAGATTTGAATACACTGTAATGCGGTCATGACAAGTTTAGCTATGATATTTCATCTGGACGCTGTGGATGAAGAAATTTATAGGTTTGTAAGAAACAATCTTTCTTATATCATCTTTTAATACAGTGTATTTGAGCCGTAGAATTACAAAATCCGCTCTGGACATTTTTAATTTTTATTATCGTCTATTAAGTGTTGGGATAAAGATCTTAAAGATCCAGACATTGTTATTTTCAGAATATGGATGATTATGTGCTTGTTAATTTATTGAATAAAAATTATGTTTTTATTATTTATGCGAGTAGGAACTTGCAAATATTAATTTAATTTATGAAAAAATGTAGAAGTGTTTCGAACCACATACGATATTTGTGTTTTTATATTTTGTTTTAAAAAAAATGTCAAACGGCTATAAAGAGGGTAGATTTTCGAAAAAAGCAGTATTTGAGAATGAGTTGTCTAAATAGATACGGAGCGTTGTGTTCTTTTTAGATGTTCTTTTGTTTGGAATTCTAGAAATTTTTCTCTTTGGCTGTGCATAATCAAATTTCTTTCATGTTTTTATTTAATATAAATATATTTATAACATTGAAATCGCCAGTGAAAGTGTAATTTTAAAAGATTATTATAGTAAAAAATTATTATTATAGTAAAAAATTAAGCTAAGTTAAACCTAAGCTAACCAAAGCTCAACTTGCTAATGAGCTCTCAAAAAGTAACCCATATAAGAGGACTTGCACAATTGGGTTTACGTTTTAAATTCTCTCAATTTATTCATTACAGTTTTCAAGCCACAGCGGTATTTTTTTTTCCAAAGATACTTGCATCTTTCTCCATGATGTACCCATTTGTTTTTATTACAGTATTATTTATTAAGAACATTATTTTTATTATTGTAATGCATATTAAAATTACCTGCATACTGGAGACATTAGAGAATCTCCACCTTGTTCCTGGCTGCAAACCAGCTCATGCTGTTGAGATTCTTCCGGGCTTAGCACTCTATCCACAGTAAATAAGTCGGCACGATTCAACGCAGCCTGTATCAAATCAGTTCCTTCCGGTTCCAGAGTGCTGACATCATCTTGCTGTTGGTATTCTACGATAGCGGTGTTTGCACTTTCCGAGTTGCAAGTGGAATTTTTCAAATTACCTAATAACTTTTGCATTTCTTCATTCACAGAATTCAACACATTTATATCCGATACAGTGTGCGAAATTTCTGCTATACTTTGAGATAATTCTTTCAGTTTTAATTGACCGCTTTTAATATTTTCTAACATTTTGGTCATTCTTTCGCGCTCTGCCTTCGCGGATTTCGAAGAACTTTGCGGCTTTCTCTTTCTTTTGACACGTTCAGGTGTGTAAGGTGAATGAGAATGCTTACTTTCGTTTGATATAACCAAATAAACCCTGTCATTGTACATTATTGTCTTTTCTGGATTTCTATAATCCGTTTTTAATGCTGTCATTGTCTGTAAAAAAGAAGTCATATTATATCAATATACATATCATGACAAATACATATCGACTGCCCCAACGAACGAGGCAGTAACTCAATATTTTAGGTATTTGAGTTAGTACCATTTTTAGGTTTAGGCCATGATTGCCTACCTACAGTAAAGACAGCAGTATCTCAAATGCAGTATTTAACAGATAAAAATATGAATTTTACAAAAGTAGTAAATCAGTTAACCATTTTTCTTCCATGTAATAACGAAATAACTTAAGTTACTGTTATAATAAAATATCTCAATTACTAGTAAGATCGTATTATTATTACCTATACACACAAAAAAAAATGTTGAGAAGATTCAAAACAGAATTAGAAATCCGGTTCGAAACTGTGTCCCCCTGAAAAATCGATTTATTTGAGTTACTGCCTCGTTCGTTGGGACAGTCGATATCTCTTTAGATTTTCAGGACCGTTTGTATCAAATTGGATTTTAGTAATCTTTTGTAAAAACTACAGATTGTTGAAAAACCAATGGTTTAAATGAAATATTACTATGATTCAAGTTGATACAACCAACCCTCAGACAGCTTTGGGTTGAACCAAAGTGTACATCATACCTTTTTTGAACAATCATACCTTTTTTCTGACGTGATAATTAGCATCAGCGTTCACGGCATACTCGGGAAAGAATCGGATAACTCGCATGTTTAATTTTGCTGGACAACCTATTTTTTTACATTGCCTGGTCTGCTTTCTTGGTGCCGGAGTTTCTTTATTCTTCTGCAAAAAAAATTTCAAAATTTTTTCTCTTTATAATATATTTTGAGTTCGAAAAGAAAGAATATTTATGTGATGTTTTCCGTGTACAAATTAGGATATGACTAATATTAGAAATATATATAAAACTACAGTGGAATTTTTTTATTAATTTTTTTTTATTAAAATAGAGATGCGAACACGGAGTATTCTTATTCTTTTCTATTCTTATTCTAACACAATATTCTTACTATTTTCAAACTAACTAGACGCCTGTGCAATGAAAACAAAAACTTGCCGGTGTTCTGAAATAATGTCGGATAATGTCGAAAAACAGTTGGTACTATACGGATTTTCTCAAGGAAAATCCGATAACTTACAGAAAGTTGATGCCTTAATGTTGGATACACTTTTTAATTTTCAGGAATGTTTTCTACATTTGGGTACCATACAATATCTACAAAACTTTTTCCCTGACATTGTGGACGCACTATACAAAAAAGCCGGCTTGTTTTGTAAAAAAACGAATGGATGTCTAAATACGCAAATGTGCTGTTACGTATCAAACGTCAGATTGACATAAAAATTAATGCCTAACGTCACTTGCAAAAATAAGTGTTTTAGCAGGAGTTTAAAATCGTGATTTTCAAAATTGTTTTTTAATGTTATAACTAACTAAATAAGTGAAAGTCCTAGGCAATTATAGTTGGTAGCGACTGATATCTACATTGAAAAATGCAACGCTCCCATCACTATACATATACAATCAGTGCGTACCCTACGCTAAAGTTGTGAAAAACCTAGGCATCTTAATTTTTTTATTATTTAAAACTGTATCAATATTACCTTAAGACATCCTACAAAACTGTATACAGTTTATCTGTAGGAACAGTGCCACGATGCAGCTCTTTCATGGTATGAACATATTTCACATGTCAGCAAAAAAATATTATACAGTATTCACTCCTCGAGCCGACTGAGGAGCTTTCTCCCGATACACTGTAAGATAATTATTACGCAATCCCCACTTCTTCCCCTGCTCGATTATGCTGACGTGTGTTGTCTGGATGCCAATGCAAGCATCTCTACAAACTGCAACGCCTTCAAAATGCACATATCCATTTCATCCTCAACCTCAAAAAAGTCACATCTCAACTTTCCACAATCTGCATCTGACAACGCCATACCATCCACATTATGTCTCTACTTTAAAATGTCCTTCTCAATCCTCACTTACCTTAGTAGATGAAATTTAAATTCAACTTTCATCTAATCATGAGGTTCCACTCCATTGAGCTGACAGTACTTCATTATCTGACCCCATTCACAATACTGAAATCTTCCGCTCCCCATTCAAAGTGCAGTCGGCTAGGCTGCGGAACCAACTATGCAAAGATATCACATCATCACAGACCATAACTATCTTCAAAAGCAAATTAAAGCGGTTGTACCCTCTCCTAAAGCCTAGTTTAACCTTTTCTTGTCGCCATCCTTATCCTACCTGTCTCATTATCTAGAAGCTAGTTTTGTTTTATTCCATAAACCTATTTCAATTATTCCACCAAATTATGTGGTTGCTTGGAAGAAATTGCCAACAGACAAGTTAATAAAAAAATAAATAGTAATAAATTTTAAGTAATACACATTGCTTGAAATGTATGTTACCTAAACGCCAGGACTACTATACTGCCCTTCCAAGCTAGAAAGCAGTAAGTAACTAACAAAAAATTGAAAATGTAGTTATGAATGCTATCTGGTGAATAATTTTGTTAATTTTCTTAATATCTTACTCAAAAGGCATTTTTATAAAAAAAAAATGGAAAAAACTGATAAGAAAAAAATGGTCATCTACAAAAACAACTAATAAGACTTACTTTCCCTGTAAATAAATATTCTCGTGCGCTTCAGCGAGTGCACGAGAGCTGCCAATACAACTTGTATGGATTACGAGCTAATATGCCTGACACGTGAAACAAAATATTGTTCAAAAAATGTATCGAATTATGAGCCGAGCTCGAGCGCAGCACGTATGAACCGAAGACTAGCGAAAGCACCCGATGTGATTTGACGAAATTCGCTGGCCAGCGTACAGCGGCCATTGTGGTCTCTGGATGGCAGCTCGTTATCAGTATAATTTCGTTGTATCCAATCTCTTTGGTTGTATCTGTGACGCGTTAATTATATCTATTATTGTTTATACTGTGTGTGTGGTGTGAGTGAAAATGAGCAGAAACATTGTCTATATTAAACACAATAATAAAACTTTTCAAAATAAAGTTGATATAAAATTGGCGGGACCGCCAAGGCCCTTTCTAAATTTAAAACAAGAGTGCAAATCGAAAAATAAAGCATTCACGCGAAGTTTTAAAAGTGATATGTATAATAGAAAGAAATGGTTGTGTGTATGTGAGCGTCTTAATGCATTCTTTTGCTTTCCTTGCATTATTTTTGGCGGCGAATCGATTTGGACAGAAACTGGAACCAAGGATTTGACGCATTTGAGTGAAAAAATAAATAAACATGATTCTTCGCAAGTACACCTACAAAATGTAATGAATTTGTCTGTGTTAGGCACAGTTGACATTCGTAATCAGCTAGATTCTGTGTATAGAAGCAATATTGAAAAGTTTAACGAACAAGTTGATAAAAACAGGTATATTTTATCACGTCTTATCGATTGTGTCAAGTTTTGTGGTGCATTTGAGTTAGCTTTGCGAGGTCACGATGAAACAATTGAGTCTAGTAATGCTGGGGTGTTTCGTGGATTAATAGACTTTATATCAGAGTTGGATACAGTTATGAAGCAGCATCTCACATCGTCTACAGTCTTCAAAGGTACATCAAAAACTATTGAGAACGATATTTTGGACTCAATTTTATATGTATATCACAAAGAATTGTCTGATATTATAAAAAAATGTGAATACGTAGCAGTTCAAGCTGATGATCGACGTACCGATGTATCGACCACTATGCAGATGGTAATGATTTTAAGATACGAAGAAAACGGACAGGTTCATGAACGGTTTTGGAAGTATCTTACGCCGCATTCCCACACTGCTGAAGGACTTAGTTCTGTTATTATAACAGAATTACGGGCACTTCAAATGACTCCGCAACAATTAATAGCACAATGTTACGATGGCGCCTCTGTAATGAGCGGGAATGTTGGTGGGGTACAAGCTAAAGTAAAAACCGTCTATCCAAATGCTTCATTCGTTCATTGTTACGCCCACCAACTAAATTTAATAATAGAAAAAAGTGTAAGTCAAAACAAAACCGTACAGAAATTTTTTGCTAACCTTCAAGCTTTTCCAAAGTTTTTTTCACGATCACCAAAGCGTACAGAGATTTTGAAAACTATTGTATCAAAGAAGATTCCAGCTGCTCCGCAAACGAGATGGAACTTTAATTCGCGGACGGTTGACTCAGTACATAGCTACAAGGAGCCTTTAAAAGAATGCATGACCACCATTATAGAAACTGAAAACGATACCAATTCTATAAATCAGGCTGATATGCTTCAAAGATATTTGAACGACAGTACTTTTTTATATTGGCTTGATTTTTTTCAATCTATTCTGCCACATAGTGAAATTTTATTCAAACAAATGCAAAAAAGGAATATTGATATGGTTCGTATAAAAAACTATATTAATGATTTTGAAATCAATATACAGAATGCACGTAACACCATAGATCAACTTGAAGAACCGCCTCAAAAAAGGTTTAAATCATCTAGCTCTGTCGTAGCAAAAGAAGTGTGCGATATAATTATTACTCAAGTGAAAGACAGATTCAATTTTTGTAATCATTTGATAGCAGCCAAATTATTTTACTGCGAGAACTTTACCACATACCGTTTACTTCTTTTCTTACTACTTTTCCCGATAATGATTTCACCATCACAGTTTCTACTTATGCCGCTTTAGACAAATATAAACTGAAAAACGAACTCTCCGCAGTATACAATCGCGACGATTTCATAAACGCAAATAGTGCAATTGCAATTTTAAATTTTTTTTATAATAATGAACTCACTGAATCATTTTCAGAAACAATGAAATTACTGCGAATTCTGTGCACTATACCAATGACTTTGGTAGAGAGCGAGCGATGTTTTTCGACGCTGAAAAGAATTAAAACTTTTTTGCGAAACACCATGTCTCAGGATCGGCTAAATGCACTTTCTGTGCTCAGTATTGAAAAAAAAATTATACAAACAATACCCGACTTTAATAAAAAGGTGATTGAACATTTCGCATGGGAAAAATGCCGCCGCATTGATTTAGTGTATAAAAAATAATAAAAATTAACATTGGTAACGCCATCTCTATGTATTAGAAGTAATTAATATGTCACGGTGTCAACTACTTCCTATCTACTCCAATCCTTGATAATGGGTTCAATACAATCGCCGTGGTCTACGCAGTGAAATTTCGTGGGTATAGGGTCGCGATGGCAGCCCTCATCCCTTACGTTTTCCGCAGTTAAGAATGTGGTGTACAAATTAACCGCCGGAGTGCTCTCGTCAGAACTGTTAAAGACTTATCGTGATAATACCGCGCCATCAAACATATTTTGGTGGGAAAAATCTGGGAATATCATATCTGGGAATGTGGTGAGTGTCCATTCACTGACATATTTTATGTTAATTGTTGTTTTATTGCAATTTCTAATCATAATACTTAGTGAGCAAGTAAAGTGCACCACCAGTTCGATAACCCACCAGCCGCCACTGCTTGTCAGTCAGATGTATGACTCTGTTCAAGATGTGTTGATGATGTTCAAGATCTAAATTTTGAGTTTGGTGAATGAAAAACGCAAAAAAACTAAAATCAAATGTAATTAATTAGTTTTCACCACTTTTGTATTGAAAAATATCAACATGTTGCAGAGCCCATGGCCTCTTCATCAGGATACAATTGTATTAAAAAAAAAATCAAATGGTTTAGATAAACCATTTCTACATTACCATTTCTGTACATGTATCTAATTATTAATAATGAAGAAAATATTAATTTTGTAAAGAATCACGTACCTATGTTATACCAAATAAATATTTTTTTATTGAATCCTGATTTTAAATATCCTATGAGTGCCTAGTTGAATAGAGCAAACTTCAAAGATTCTTAGAAACAAGGCAGTAAGTATGCAGTTACTGCCTTGTTTCTAAGAAAGTTGACGCTATCATTGAAGCAGATTCTAAGGTAGAAGGCTTTTATTGATTTAAATATTTAAATTCAATAATTGTATGTCTCATTCAGGTATCTTATTTTTGACGTTATTTTACATTCAAATATTTGAAAAAATAATAAAAAAATTCAACATACGGCGAAAAAACTCAAAAAACATAAAACTCCAATTATCTCAGAACTTTGCAAAATGTAGTTACTGCCTTCTTCCTTGGAAGGGCAGTATGTCATACTGATTTAATGTGAAAACTGTGAGTTATTATGAAAACCATTTAACAAAATGACTATATATATATTTATTCTGCACAGCTGAGGCATGCAAATTGTCACTTACCTCATCTGTGTTTAATGATTTTGATTTGTTTTTTGTCGGTCCAGAGATACAATCCATTTCGAGATATGTGAGTATACAAAATGGTGCTCCGGATACTTGGATACTAAAATATTCCTTACAAAAACTGAAAAATAGCCGCGGCATATCTGGAACAATGGACTATCAGAAACTAACTCGACATATTAGCAAACATGTGAAATATTTAACTATTGGTTAATCAGGCATTACAAATGAAAATAAACTGTTTTTTTTAAATTTGCAAAAAACACATTTTCCAAAATAATTAAGTAAAAATAGTAGATTTCTCAGACACCCAAAAAACAAATGTCTCAAAACAAAGCGCAATGTTTTCACATTTCTATCGCGAGGATCGCGTACAAATTAACATTATTTTATTTACCTGAAATGTCTTTTTGAAGACTAGTTCGTATAACAAAAGGGTAGCCCAGTACACGAATTTGCTTAAAAAATACGTTACATTGATCTATCCCTCCTTCCAAGTATCCAGTATAAACATCATTAATACTTTTAAAATCACATAACATTTTCGATAAAGCCGATTTTAAATCGCTTGAAATCATGGAATAGCAATGGTCAACATGATTCACTCCTCGGCCTTCTAAGTTCTCCGCCACCTCCATAATAAAGAACTTGTCACTTCTCTTTGCAAAACTTTTAATAAAAGATCATGGAACAAAATAAATAATAAATATTTCAGCGCTGTTTTGACATGGTTTTGTATTATTATGTTATCTATGGTTTTGACCATGTTTTGACATTATGTTATCTATGGTTTTGACATACAGCATCAATGTTTACCATCCTACATATTATTTCCCAATAAAATATCAATTTTATATAAATAACTCTTTGAATTAAGAGAACGATATGTAATTGGGGCAACAAATATTTTTTTATATTCTTGGACCTGAAATTATGATAATCTTTTACAGTTTTGCGCTGTTTTTGCTAAACCATAATCAAGTTCTTACTTGATTATGGTTTAGCAAATGATATATATATAAAGTCCGTCCAACTTATCTGGAGAATAAAGGAGGGCGTCCCAATCGTTGTGGTACTGCCCATAGTCTAAAAATTATCTCATTTGTAGGGAATTTTTTGCAAATTCGTTTTTTCTTAAACAAGTTATTAAGCAGTATACGACACGATAAAAAAAAAAAACAAAAAATGTAAACTAACGTACAAATAAATTTATCAAAATATATATTCGTAAAATACACAACGTCACAAAATGGCGTTTTTTCAAAATCAAAGAAAAATACAATTTTCAGGAAAAAAAACAAACAGTAATAATTCTTTTAGGTCGGCGCCACATTACGCAGATCTTCCGCCGCGTCTTTTCTGTTGCGCCAAATCGGCAAAGCAAATAGATCGACCGATCATCCGCGTAATGTGTTTAATAAGCGCATATTGTATGGAAAGAAATGTAGCGATGTTCCACGACAGAAGAGACGCGGCGGAAGATCCGCGCAGTGTGGCGCCGGTTTTATTCGGTGTCTCATACCTAATGATCATGACCACCATGTTTAACTCAGTAACACCTAAGGATATCAATCGGTTTAGGGCCGTTGTATCAACTTGGTTTATAGTAATCTTTCGTTCAAAGCATAGATATTTTGCATTTTCCACCGATCAAACAACTCGCTCTCGTAAAAATCTATGCTTTAAATGAACTATTGCTATAAAGTAAGTTGATGCAACCAGTCTTTAATGTGCATAAATAAAAAAGTTTATTTTTGAAAAAAGATGTTTATACAAATGAACTCGTTAATGAATTATGTAATAAAAAGTATAAATAATAAAAATTCTATGTAAAAAATTATCGAATAAAATATGTTCTAAAACTTTTCTCATCTTACGGCTTCTAAATCAATTTTTCCACTTATCCTTGTTCTTTTTTTCCGGGTTTAGATATTTTAATGCCCATTTCCACGGCCGCTTTACCTTCTTTAACTATTTTGTAAATTGCCGATTTAGAAATACCTGAAGAAATTGTATAATAGTAAAATAAAAAACTAAGTATGGGAAAATCATTATAACTGCATGGCAGCACTAACCTGAAGTGGCGGCAATAAGTCTATGAACAAAATCAAACGGTATAATTGAGGCTTTCAGACGTTGTTCCTCTTCAAAAAACGTGTGCATTTTCAAGATTTTTTCCCGAACACCGCTTTTAATGGTTTTTGGCATGGTGACAATCTAAAATTTTCTTAAAAAACTATCGAAACAGTCGTGAACCCCTCTGTAAACAAAGGCTGTCAAAGGTCTGTCAGCTGTAGATAATCCAATATGGCGTCGTTAGTTCCAAATTTGGCCATTCTTCAGATAAGTTAGACGGACTATATAGTCCGGACTGGTTGCATCAACTTACTTTATAGCAATAGTTCATTTAAAGCATAGATTTTTACGAGATCGAGTTGTTTGATCGGTGGAAAATGCAAAATATCTATGCTTTGAACGAAAGATTACTATAAACCAAGTTGATACAACGGCCCTAAACCGATTGATATCCTTAGGTGTTACTGAGTTAAACATGGTGGTCATGATCATTAGGTATGAGACACCGAATAAAACCGGCGCCACACTGCGTGGATCTTCCGCCGCGTCTCTTCTGTCGTGGAACATCGCTACATTTCTTTCCATACAATATGCGCTTATTAAACACATTACGCGAATGATCGGTCGATCTATTTGCTTTGCCGATTTGGCGCAACAGAAAAGACGCGGCGGAAGATCTGCGTAATGTGGCGCCGACCTAAAAGAATTATTACTGTTTGTTTTTTTTTCCTGAAAATTGTATTTTTCTTTGATTTTGAAAAAACGCCATTTTGTTGCGTTGTGTATTTTACGAATATTTATTTTGATAAATTTATTTGTACGTTAGTTTACATTTTTTGTTTTTTTTTATCGTGTCGTATACTGCTTAATAACTTGTTTAAGAAAAAACGAATTTGCCAGAAATTCCCTACAAATGAGATAATTTTTAGACTATGGGCAGTACCACAACGATTGGGACGCCCTCCTTTATTCTCCAGATAAGTTGGACGGACTATAACATTATTTTGCATAGATAAAATTAATTTAAATTACCCCATAGACAAGATCTGACGTTTCAGACATTTGTCGTGGTGGTTATTTGTGATCCCGCCGGCTGTTATATTGAATATTGACGTCGATTTTTTAATTTATCACCATGACGGCCTTCGAGGAGTTTGGAGTGCTCCCTGAGATAGGCAAGGCAGTAGAAGAGATGGAGTGGACGCTTCCGACAGACGTGCAGGCCGAAGCTATACCTCTTATCCTCGGCGGTGGAGACGTTTTAATGGCCGCTGAAACCGGCAGCGGTAAAACCGGGGCTTTCTGTCTGCCTATCCTGCAAATTGTATGGGAAACTCTTAAAGATCTTGCGGAGGGAAAGGGTAGTAAGATAATCCAAGCAACATCGCCGAATTGGACCCTTAGCTTCTTCGACAGGGGAGAAGCTTTAGCTGTCACTCCAGATGGATTGAGATGTCAGTCTCGTGAATTTAAAGAGTGGCATGGCTGCAGGGCGACCAAAGGAGTAATAGGAAAGGGAAGTTACTATTACGAGGCCACTGTAACGGATGAAGGGCTTTGCAGAGTCGGATGGTCAACCCAATCAGTATGTTATCCTTAATGTTATATTGAAACGTATCCGCACAACGAATTACGTTCGCTGCGTTATACAGTTCGCCTTGTCATTACATCATATTTTGCTCATTTGATGGGTATTCATTTTATTATTATAAATTTCTTTTTCTCATTGTGAGAATGCATCTCAAACATTCTCAGATATCTTCAGAGAAAAGTTTTAAAATATGTCATATTCATCAGACAGTACATAAAAAATTTGCTCTGAGACAGGTTTTTACCCAGTAGGGTGGACATGAGAATGTAAATAATAATATAAAAAAAAATTGTGATGGAAATTATTGTAATAAATATCATCTTCAAACTGTAGGCAACCTTGGATCTTGGTACAGATCGCTTTGGTTTTGGCTTTGGTGGAACGGGAAAGAAATCTAATGCGAAGCAGTTTGATGACTACGGAGATGCGTTTGGAATGAGTGATGTAATCGGTAGGTCTATTGATTATTTCCATGTACTCTTTTTTTTTAACGATGATAGGGTAACTGACTACTCGTCTTATCAGTATTATTATTATTTTTCAAACTCATATAAGTATTTGTTATATAAGAAATTTAACTCGGTGTTCAACCAGGACGAGATTTAAACTCCGATTACCCAACCACTAGGCAATTATTTTAACCCCTAGACTAGACCAAAGCACTATTCTAAAATCAAGCTTTTAATTATACGGTGGAACCTCGCTTAACGAGCGCCTCTCATAATAAGTAATTCGCATAATAAGCAGAATAAACTGTAAAAGTCTCTTAACGAGCGAAATTTCATATGACGAGGGACGCGGAATAAGGAATTTGAACATAAAGCGTCGAATGTGACTTTAAGGGATTTGAGACAGTAGCTGTGACTTGTAGTCGGCAAGATTGTATCTTTGACCAATATTATGGGACTGAAAGTGGATATAAATGAGCATGTAAAAAAGAGCATAGCGAGGACCTGTCCATCGAAGAGCTTACGGAGTTGCATTGTACAGCAAGATGTTGTGGAGGAGAGTTTGTCAGTGGAGGAGTAGGAAGTGGTAACAGCAAAGCAACAATCTTCTGGCTCAATAAGAGAAATGCTGAAAGCATAGAAAACTGTTGCATTGTACATTGAGAAGCATCTCCCTTATAAGGCATGCTGCAAATGTATTCAATGATAATGCTGTGTCATATTTTCACCAAATTTTGAAGCATTGGCAAAAACAAATGTCTCTAGACAGCTTTCTAGTAAAAAAAGTATTAGGTGTATGAATGTCATAAATTCATAAGTAATATACTAACTATTTCAAATTTTTGTTTTCCTTACAAATCGAAATCGCATTCCTGGTTAATTCATTCCATGATAGAAAAAAGATGAAGATGAATGTGATGTTGATTTACGCTTCTTATCAATTTTCTTTGAAAAAGCATTACACTTAAAAAAAATTCAGTATTTTTTTTTTGTATTAAACCCATTATTGTATTTTACATAAATTTATATGGTAAAAATTATTTCATTTACTGAGTGTAGGCAGTAAGAGTAAGATTCTGAAATGAATTATGCTTGTTGTGCAAGGTTCCACTGTATGTTAAAGCCATGTATTCACTAGGGGACAAATTGTCCCTCAACAGCACGCGCGGCATAGAGTCTACGTTGCAACGTCGTGCACTGTTCCGCGACATCGCGCACAACATAGCGCGGCATTTCTACGTGCCGTGGCAACGTTGCCATGCGCACGGTACCCGAGCGAGCTCACTGTAACATTACGCAGAGTGTCAGTACCACGTGGTATGTTTACAAGTGAATACGCATGCGCTGTATCTGTCCAGATGACAGTGTGGGGAAACGAAATTGTTCTTAAACTCATCGAGCTGTATCGATCGAAGATCGCATAGAATATCCGTCCTTCTTTCTCTTTGCAGTAAATAATTTCGCATTCTCCTCTTTTTTCTCCTCTTACGTTTCGATAAACTCATTACGCAGATACGCAGATGTCATCATAACCTCATAGGGCGACATTTCCGCGACGTGTGGAAAACAATAATTATTTGCAAAAAGGACCTTGTTTTTAATAATATTCAATTAACTACAGTAAAACCTCGTTAATTTGAAATTGCGACCCAAAAAAACATTTCGAATTGCGCGGAACCCTGTTTTCGCCAAATGAGATACTGCAGCTGTCAACATAACCTCATCGGGTGACATTTCCGCTACAAGATATGCGACTCCCGGTGTGTACACGTCAAATGACCGCGTCATTGTCCCTGAAACATGAGCGTAGATGTTAATGCGACATGCCGAGCGGAATGTTTCTCGATTTGTCCCCTAGTGAATACATGGCTTAATATTGTAACTCCTATTGTCCTTCTATTTACTAATTTAAAAAAATTATTATTATTATAAAGGATGCCTCTTAAATTTGGATGCTGGTGAGATAAGATTCACAAAGAATGGTGTGGACCTTGGTGTTGCATTTACCCTCAATGCTCAACAGAAAAAGGACGGCTTTTTCCCTGCTGTAGTGCTCAAAAATGCTGAGATGTCCTTCAATTTTGGATCCACCCCATTCAAGGTAATATAACATTCAATTTTTCTACATTGTTTTTAATTATTATAATGCTTAATGCCAACTATAAGACCTCTAATTTAATCAACAAATATTGTTTATGCTTCCACATACAGTGTGTTTGATCTTCCTATGATAGCAAAATGAATAAAAACTGAATCTTCTATTCTAGTTTCTAATTTCTGTCAAAATTTTCTGCCAATTTTAAAATTATGTATTCCTCTGTTGAAGTGGTTTTGATAACTATGATGTGTGGTAAATTATGAATGTCTAAGGGCCGGTTGTTTCAAGTTGGATTAAAGTAAAAGTTTGTTTAAAGCATATTGCGTTCCCCACCAATCAAAGGATCCGTTTCCGTAAAAATCTATGCATTAAACAAACCTTTATTTTAATCCAAATTGAAACCACTGGCCCTAAACCTTACCCTCAATGGGTAAAATGATTTGACATACCATCAACTATCATCTGCTTACTGTGAATCCCAAAGTTTTGATAATGTCTGAACTCTTATGTCATTTAATCTTAATTTTTTGTATTCATCTTACTGGTAGATGTTTTTAAATTAAAAATAAAGTGCTACCTTTAGAAATAAAATTTAATAATGACACTATTGTGTCAATCTGTAAGCGACATCTTTTCTACTTGGTTGATTTACATATACAGGGTGTAACAGAGCTAGACCACAATACTTTACAGGTGGATTCCTGCGTTGATTACGAGTTTAAAACGTTCAAGCAATAGTTATGGGGTGATGCAATATCAAAATTTGCATTATTTTTTCATTATGTCTGACTTATTTTTTTACAAAACGTTGAACTATTAATACAGTAACTTATATTAATTACGAAAAATTCATTTGTTTCAAAACAAGTTAAATAAAATGATAAAAACCCTAGAAAAATTCCGATTGGAATCATTTTATTCGACTTGTATTATAGGGAATAAGTTTTTCATAATGGATATATAAGTTACTGTAATGATAGTCCATCATTTTACCAAAAATAATGGGTCAAAAATATTGAAAAAAAAATGCAAACTTTGACGTCGCATATCTCTATAACTAGGTCATGTTTGCTTGAAAATTTTCGACTCATAATTAAAGCAGAAATCTACCTGTAGAGTATTGTGGACTAGCTCTGTTACATCCTGTATATATATTTTTAAGTAATATATTTTTAAGCATTCTCAACAGTTTTAGATATACATAACTCTTTTAAATATTATTTAAATGGTTTTTCATCCAGTACACTCCACCATCCGGTTACGTCCCCGTGTGTGAGGCTAATAAAGACTGCGTCAAGGCTAACTCCGTATCAGGAGGAGCTAATTCAGCGTCCTCCAAACCAGTTAACAATGCTCCGCAGGCCATCATCATCGAGGTAAGTCTTGAGTTATTTCAACATTAGAAAAATTCCGTGCAGGCGCTTGGAAATCCCTATTCTAAAAATCTAATTAAGTTGTATTTTTTCTTTCCCTGATTTTGTCAATACCTAGGTCATTGGTTTACCAATCTGTTATAGTTTTATCTTTAATTTTCTAGCCGTCTCGTGAGTTAGCTGAGCAGACCTATAATCAAATATTAAAGTTCAGAAAGCATCTTAACTCTCCTACCATCCGAGAGTTGCTCGTCATCGGTGGTGTGAACGTGAAGGACCAGATATCTGCCTTAAACTCTGGAATTGATATAGTCGTCGGAACTCCGGGCAGAATGGAGGATCTAATTCAAGGAGGTAGCTCGTTCTAATCCGTGGAATGCTTTTTTTTAATTCTTATAATCAAGATGGATATTATACAAAAGAATGAAAAACATCATCAAAATGCAGTAAAACTTCGTTAATTCGAAATTCAAAGGACCCAAAAAAAAAGACTGAATTATGCTCAGCCTCACCAATCTGAAATTCTATGTATACTAGTACATGATAGTTACTAGTTCAATATTCCCTTCTAATATACTAAAGATTTTCAAATTTGCAACATATATACAACTTTAAAAAATTTGATAATGTGTGAATGTTCTTGAATGTTTCATTGTATAGAGTGATCACTTACGCCAGCTCATATAGATCGTAAGCCCTGGGCCATCCAATAAAAGACTTCCACACACATTTCTCATATATTTAGCTTCGTCTCTGTAAGACTTCTATAATTTATACTAATCAAAGAATGTTTGAAAGAGAAGTGCCACTGTGAAATTTGCCAAAAATCATAAAATTAATGAAAATATTTGCTAATTTTATAAAAATCTTTTTTTTGCATATTTACATAAATTCTTAAAATAATATGATAGTTCTGTAATAACTTTTTACAAAGAAAATTAAACATTTAAACAACAGTTATTAGAAAAAATGAACTGAGGGAGAATTTTAAATAGTGAAAAACAATCTTAAAAGCGTCCAAGTGTGAACCTAAACTATGTACACACATCAAGAAAAGCGTACACAGGATTCCCCATTTTATGGATCAAACGTATGTTAAGATAAAGGGGATTTCACAAAGTACCGCAAAATACATAAAGTACGTCCTACGATCCTACATAGGTGTTCGCGATTAAAATGCGTAAATTATTGTTTTTTGTAAGTTGGTAAAAAAATATGTGACTTAAAATGTATTGATTTGTGGCGCAAGAGTCTAAAAATTATTTTGAATTGAATTACCGGGATTTTCAAATAATCGGGGTCAATCAACTATTAAATTAACATTTTAGGTCTTGTGCGTTTTAAAAATTTTGAATAATGACTAATTTAGAATTAACGAGATTCGAATTAACTGGATTTTATTGTAATAAGTAATTTTAAGTGTTACCAATATTGCAATTTTGGACTTTCTTGATGTACTCGCATGACAAAAATATTATTCCACAGGTTACCTATCTCTCACGCATTGCCGCTTCTTTGTCTTGGATGAGGCTGATGGGCTTCTGAAGCAGGGCTACACGGATATGATAGAGAGACTCCACCGTCAGATCCCCAAGATTACCTCTGACGGAAGGAGGCTGCAGATGATTGTCTGCTCAGCGACGCTGCATGATTTTGCAGTGAAGAAAATGGCTGTATGTTTTTTTTATTTTATGGAATAATGAACCCTTTTTGAATATCAAGAAATATTTGTACACTTGTGCATTTCTTCCAGAATTTTATATAAAATTATTTCATTCATTATAAAGTCATTTTCAAATTATTTTGGTTTTTGTGTAAGCTTAGCTAGTATATACCAGTGGCATGCACTGGGTATAAATCCAGGTTATGCTATGACCGACTATATTTACGACAATATACCTATATTTAAAAAAAATATCTACGCATCAAAAATTTTCAATATATTTCGAAGTCAATTTATGTATTATTAAAACGGTAATAATATTTATTTCAGATATACGTTTCTTTTCACAAAAATAAATCAAACATTTTATGATATCATCGATGGCTTCGAATTCGAATGGCATTCGAATGTCTTCGTAAATAAATATTTTAATATTGCGTATAAAATGTTCAATCACCTACATTTTACGAAGTTTCTTAATAAATTACCATAAACTAACTCATGTAAAAGGAAACAAATAGAATTTGTGTGATTGTTGAACTCGGTAATTCATATAAAAATAATAAAAGAAAAAAAGAACAAACGTACTCAACATAATCATTATGATTTGACAGATGGAATTCACCATAGAAAAGAGAAATAGAATTCACACAAAAAAATTTGGGTGGAATTTGAAAAAAATGTCATTTCTGCAAGCAGTTCTCACTTCAAATTGGACCTTTCGAAGAAACGCGCTATTATATGAAAAATTTACTTGTCCTTTACAAAAAACTCGCAGATATGAGATTCAATTAATATTTGTTTCCCAGAATCTTTACTAATACACAGCTTTATTGCTTGTATGCGCTACACGCCACTGTTATATACAGTTATTCAAGCCTGTTGTTTTTCGATAAAATGAGCCATAGATGACCTGGAAATAGGTCTCACTAAGCATGTCTTCTATGTATAGGAAAAACTGATGCACTTCCCAACCTGGGTGGACCTCAAAGGTGAAGACGCTGTCCCTGAGACAGTTCATCACTGCGTGGTCATGGTGGACCCCCAGAAGGATCACACGTGGGAAACCCTTCGCAAGTAAGTTTATCATCTGAATCACTTTGGACTCTGCACCCATTTGGCTAGGCAGATTCCCTGGATTTGGTCACTTTTAAAGCTTACCTGATGCTTGCAGCTGCATAAAAATCCCTATACATCAGTCCAGTTTTCGGGAAACTTTCTTGGGTTTTATTAAAAAAATATTGAAAAAGCATTCGCATTTCTAGGTCTTCTTATTAAACCAATTAAAATATACCCATTCAGTTTTATCTTCCTACAGTGGGTTTTAAGACCTCTAAAAATTTTTAATATTTATATGTTAAAAAAAAATTATAAGAAAGTGTAATCAGTTGGTTTTTATGAAATTAAATTGATTTTTATATTAGGTCCTTACATATGAAATTCACGTTTTGCCGTACTGGCAAATTTGATCTCAAATATCTTCTCTTTGGTTAGGAATTCCAAATCCAAATTTATACAGCTATTTACTCATGTATTTGTGTTTTGAAAATTATAATTCATTTTTTTTTTCCTCAATTGTTTTTTTCTTTGCGTCACTCAGTTTACAAAATGAAAAACTTGAAATATCGCGTATTTACGAGTACGAGTTCCACCGTGGCACCAGTGCTGCAGAAACGGCTCGAAGGATTAATGATGTGTATGGCGACGGTGCCGCAAAAGAAAACACAGTGCGTTTTTGGTTCCAACGTTTTCGTTCTGGAAATTTCGACCTGCAGAACAAGCCCCGTGGACGGCCGAAGACCAAAGTTGATAATGAAGAATTGAAGGCTATTGTGGAAGCGGATCCATCAAAAACCACATCCGAGTTAGCTGCAGGCTGCGGTGTTAGTGATAAAACTGTTTTAGTCCACTTGAAGCAAATTGGTAAGGTGAAAAAGCTTGAAAGGTGGGTACCTCACGAATTGAGTGAAGCAAATCAACAAACGCGCGTTGACTGCTGCGTTGCATTACTCAACCAGCACAATAATGAAGGGATTTAAATCGAATCATTACCTGTGATGAAAAGTGGATCCTGTACGATAATCGGAAGCGCTCATCGCAATGGCTGAACCCTGCCGAACCAGCCAAACCATGCCCCAAGCGAAAAATGACTCCAAAAAAGTTACTTGTGAGCGTTTGGTGGACTAGTGCTGGTGTCGTTCACTAAAGCTTTCTTAAATCTGGCCAGACGATTACGGCAGATGTCTATTGTCAGCAACTGCAAACCATGATGGAAAAGCTAGCTGCTAAACAACCGAGGATGGTTAATCGCTCTAGGCCACTGCTGCTTCATGATAACGCTAGACCACACACTGCACAACAGACGGCTACCAAATTAGAGGAACTTCAATTGGAATGTCTAAGACATCCACCGTACTCTCCGGACCTTGCCCCAACAGATTACCATTTTTTTCGAAATTGGGATAACTTCTTGCAAAGGAAAAAATTCAACTCCGATGGGACAGTCCAAACCGCCTTCAAAGATTTTATTGATTCCCGTCCGAATGGTTTTTTTAGTAAAGGGATCGATGAACTACCTATGAGATGGCAAAAGTGCATAGATAGCAATGGTACATACTTTGATTAAATAAATATATTATAATAAAAAAAATCGGCTTTATGTTCCTCCCATACTAAACGCCAATTTCGTATGTAAGGACCTAATATAAAGATACATAAAATCGTAGGTAGGTAATTGTAGTTTTGATTAATTAAAAAAAGCTAAATATGTATTTTTGACATTACAAAAAAGTCCTGTTCCAACCTATCCTAGCTCTTATTTAGTAGTAGTTTTAGTTTTATAATTCACAACTGCTTTTGAATACATGATTCTATGCTTTAGATGAATTTCATAAAATGTAGTACAATCTGCTATCTTGCAGTAGAATCAGTTACAAATACGCTTATGTCAATTTTGTCAGTTAGAAAATTGTGGTGTTGCTTCCGAACCTCTCGTATATAAAGATAATATTATTGAATTAACAATAAGCACGTTATAATACCATTGTTATAATAATAAAATGTAAAAAGTAAATAAAAATTCATAGGTATATCCGTATTATAAGAACACTTATGAGGATTGGTTATCATTCGTTAAAGACTTTAGTTAAGTAAATTTAAAGCTAGTATCGCCATTAGATTCTATTCAATAAAAACGAGTATTCGGGTAAGGTTCATAACAAACAGTTTTTCCTTACTGCTTTTACATTGGGATCAAAATATTGATGAATGCGACGACATCGTTTACTTATTAACTTAATTTTCAACGACGCGATAATGTAAAATAACGTAGCTCGTCAGCGTGTATCGGAAAAAATAAATTAATCTTAGTTCAGTGAATAACGTTTAAAAATAGAGTAGGTACCTACCTATCTGATTTGATCACGTTGATCATACTTGTTGATATCATCATGCCAGAAGGTGTGAGGAAGCTGAGCATAATCGATATGTTCAAACAAGAATGTAAACGGCACATAACAATGGAAAATGTATGAAGAGAATTATTATTTAATATGTGTACATATATATATTATATATATACTATATTATAGATATATATTATATATATATATATATATTTAATAATAAATAAATAAATGAAATTAATTTTATTTAAAATTTCAATTATATATAAATGTTATATCTATAATATTAGCTAATGATAAAGAACAATGTATCATTAATTAAATTAAGATATATAAATAAATAAAAAAATATATATTTCTATCATAAATTATTATCTTCAAATTACGAGACGATGAGAACAAATTATATTATTATGAGAAGGCTGAACGGGTTTTTGAAACTGAGTCATTTATGAAATTTTCTTCGTTGAGAGGCTTTTCAATTTTATTGTTCAAAGTTGAAATCATTCATTTGCAGCACCGTAAGAAAATCGATGTAAGCGATTCACTTTTATCTTATTTAACATCAATGCCAATAAATTTTATCTTATTAAAAAATATTAGGTATATAAACACATATATATTTATAAAACTGATCATTGCTGGGCGTAAGGAATCCAATCCCGGGATTCTGAATCCCGCATCCCGGGATGCCGCGCAATTTTCGATAACCGTGAATTCCGGGATCAATAAACATAATCCCGTCACTTTAGAGATTGATATTTTTATCAATCACAATCAATTAGTTTGTTTAAGAAATCATGATAGGTATATATGTACCTATATGTGTCACAGGAGGAATCGCCGTATGCTCATGAAAAATAAATACCTAACAATTTTTTGTTGCCGTATGCAGTCGTTACAATGTAAACATGTATTGAATTTTCTTCAACGCGGTTATTTCATTCAGAATCCTTATCTAATAAACTCATGATGATAAAAGAATAGTTACACGACGCAATAACAAAAAGCTTGATGACATGTGAACCGAAACTTCAAAATGATATCGTCCTCATGTCCGTAATAAAAAAGAAAATAAATGGACGTCACCTCGAATTGGCATATATATAAAAAATGTCCGATAACAATACCTCTAACGAGTGCGGAACCTGAACGTGCTTTTTTAGCAGCAGGCTGCCTGGGTACCAAAATAAGATAAGATTAATTGATGAAACGCATGATGCTTTGATATTACTGACAATGTTTTGATTAAGGTGAGTTGGGGTAAATGCAGTAGGTATAGAAAATGGATTGTATGAATTTTGTTTTGAATTTTAAATTTGATTTTAATTTCATTATCGTATCTATGCACCAGCGGTACGCAGTAAGTACATTGAAAACGTTGAAATAAAATATGTATCGTAATGTTCCTATCACAATTATTATTAAATTATTCAGATTAAAACTTTGCTTTTTAAAAAAAATAGATTAACGTACAACTCTTCCTTCAATGTATTTACTGTATGCGGTTAGTATCTACATATAACATATAGATAATACTAAAAAGTAATAGTATCATTGATTAGACATTTTAATTGAGCCCCAATGAATGGAATGGCTACGTACCTCAGCACAGGTAATTTATGTATCTAGCGATGTAGGTAACGATAAAGGCTTGCACAAAAAAACTGTAAATTGTATAAAAGTATTCATTTTCATCCCAAGTAAATCTGAAAATCATGCTTATCGCTTTCCTTTTCAGCCTTCTCTTACTAACTTACCATCACCATACCGTTTTCCGCGTGGGTATGCAGAGAAGATAGATAAGATAAAGCGCCACACTCTTCTTTCCTGCCGCACAACTCTCGCCTCATCCACATTCATACATCTTCGCATACAAGCTCGGCGATTATTGAAGTACATCCTCCAGTATCTGCTTAATTTGGTCTTGCCACGTCTTCCGCGGTTATCTTCGCTTTCTGATACCGTCAACCATGTCCAAAATATCTGAGCGACCCTTTTTTAATTCTATTAACTACGCTAAGATCAGCTTTATATTCTTTCCTAATATCTTCATTCTTTAGGTACACAATGGTAAACAGATTTTCCATACATACGTGATCTCATAAATCTACACCATTGAATGCGGTAGAGATACGAGATCTTCTTTCAAAAATCAACTTTCTTTCCTCTTCTGCCAGCTCCAGACTTCCATACTTCATTGTTGGTACCAGAATCCCATTATTATTATTATAAGTCTTGCCTCGGTGGACATATATATATTATAAATTATTACATTCAAAGCACCATACCCCTTATTCCCTGCAGTCACCCACCTGTCGATATCTTTCTCAGCATTCCCTCTTTTGCTGAACATACTTCTGTATTCCCAATCCTCAGAACATAATAACTAAATTTTATTTTATTTTTCTGTTGCTTAATTTAATTGCAGAATGACCGAGGAAATATTTTTGGACCAAAAAAAAATTGAACTAGTCTTATGTAACTATGAACTAAATACCTTACGACGTGTAGAACAAAGTGTAGAATACATAGAAAATTATAAAACAAAGAACTAGGGAATGCTAATTTATAGTGGAATCGACAGCGTGGATTCCGTTTCATTTAACTGATTTCTGTCATCCAGGATAGAGTTTAATTCCAATCTACCATGGTAAGCGAGCGTCATCTTGAGAGGTCTTCAAATTATTCAAGATTGATTTTATATGCCAAATATTTTTTGTTTTGAACTTGTTTTAAAAAAGATAGACTTGTAAATAATATATTTCAACCACTTTAAAATCGTATAATTTTTATGTTTTCAAAAAATTATACAAAGTATTTTTAATTTTAATTTATACTAGCTGTTCGAATCCGGCGTTGTACGGGTTAAGTTGTAAAGTAAAGTTGAAAATAAATTTGTGGGGGGGAACAAAAGTTTGATTCGGACGGTATAGATTTGTATCGAAAATATACCACGGGGAGAAGAAAAGGTAAAAGGGGAGGAAGGAAATGTCACTTTTGTTACTCGCCGGGTCCTAAAGAATAAGATTACAAATTTTGAGTCCGATCAGTCGAATAGTACAGATTTGCATTAAAAATATATGACGGGGAGGAAAAGGGGTAAAAGAGGAGAGAAGAAGTGTCATCTATGTTACTCGCCGGGACCTAAAAAATAATTTTCCAAATTTTGAGTCCGATCGGTCAAATGGTACAGATTTGCATCGAAAATATATCAGCGGAAGGGAAGGGTTAAAAGAATAGGAGGAAATGCCGTATATATTACCCGCCGAATCTTTAAGGATAAGTTTCCAAATTTTGAATCCGATCGGTCAAACTGTACAGATTTGCATCGAAAATATATCAGGGGAGGAGAAGGGTTAAAAAAATATGGGAGATATATCGCATAGTCCTTAAGAATTAGTTTCCAAATTTTGAGTCCGATCGGTCAAATGGTACAGATTTGCATCGAAAATATATCACCGGAGGGGAAAGGTTAAAATATAGGGGGGAAATGTCGTCTATCTTACCCGCCGGGTCCTAAAGCATAAGTATGCAAAGTTTGAATCGAATCGGATAAACTGTATAGGTTTGTATAGAGAACAGTCAGGAAGACAGACATTGACAGTTTTATAGGTATAGATAGATAGAAGATAGATTTAAAAAGATCTGTTTTATACATTAATTATTGAATGACTGTTTTTGATCATAACAATCACCCTAATATCTCTTGAAATAAAAAAATTAACGATCTCTGTAATTGGTATCGAGCTGAGTTTATATAATTTTAGATTTTATTATTATTTTTGTTTATAATATCATCCTGCTATTAATTTTCTTCTTGATTCTAGTATCAAATCGTCTTACAACATATAATATGTTGATTTTTGTGTTGCAATGATTTTTATTCTTATAAATTAACCTCTATTTATATTTTATTAATGTAAAATTGTGAAATGAAATTAATTAAAAAAAAAAAAACACTGTTGGAATTCACAAGGTGCTAGTTTAAAAAATAAAGAACTAAATATGTTTTTAATTAGATATTGTAACATCATCTATTTCTCAGTAGCACTATGGTCAGTGCTCCCACCTGGCATGAGGGAGACGGGGGTTCGGTTGGTCGTCAGGTAGGTTATATTTTATTTATTAAATATTTAATAAATAAAATATGAAAATTCAATAATTTATATTTACATTTCTGATTTTTACAGCCCTGACTTTGTGGTTAGAAAAAATATTAATTTTAAATAAATAAAAACTTTGTATAAACCATTTTCAAGTCTATCATCAGGACGGACGCACATTACTAACTGCGGACAACATACTAATGTAGTCCGATCTGACGAAGATATAGTGGTCTCGAAACCGGTACATGAATATTTACTCCAAGTGGTTTATACGAAGTTTTTAATTAATTTTTTTTTTTTTTCTTTTAATTAATTTTTTTTTTTTTTTTTTTTACATCTCAGACCCACAAAACATCACATTGATATTTGTCTGTAGGTGCATCATAAATTGTATATACCAGAAATACATTCATATTAATTAATTACAATAGATCTTATAAACTCAAATACAAATCTACAATACTATACAACAATACAAGAAAAAATACAAATATTACCAAAATCAAAATAAGTCTCTTTTATTTAATAACATATTCATTAATTCTGTATTTTGCCCTTTTTTATTAATATCCATTTTGACACGACATGGGATTTTATTAAATATTTTTGGTATGACATATTTTAATGTTCTTTGTCCATATTTATTTATGACCTTCGGTATTCGTAGTCCTTCTTTAACCGTAAATCTGGTACTATGTTTATGAATCAATTAAATAAATAATTAATTTAATTATCAAGAATCAGACAAAAATCTATAAAGATGACATGACATGTGTTATGTAATACTTCTTTTAAACCAATTACAGTAACCGGCAAACATCTTGAAATTTTTCGGCGTAGTGGGGGGAAGTTTGCGCATGTACCATTCGACTAACGAGACCCAAAATTTGTCTTCTGCGCATTCCCCCACTACGCCAAAAAATTTGAAGAAGTTTGCCGGCAACTGTACCAAAAATACAAATAAGAAATAATCACTGTTTAGGAGCTCTACATGGAATGTACATGTATAATATGGCATGGTAAAATAGAGAATTTAATATAACCAATTCAGGTACAAGGTACGCCATATTCAAGGTGGATACTCAAGTACCAGTAAATAAATATCCCGGGGCTTTGCCCCGAGTGTGAATGCCGTTATTTAGTTGGTATTTAATTAAATTTTAACTTGAAACATAAATAGTTTGGAGAAACGCTCACCGCATTGTTCCAACAGGGAGCCACTTGACATATGTTCCTAAAAAGGTTCTACTTCCCATCCTTGTATATACACATCTCTGTTTTCCCTTCAACTTATCTCGGTTGATCTCTCATTCCCTCTCACTCGGTCCCCTCTCCCGGGGTAGCCACAGTGAAACAACAAACTCGTCGCAAATATGCACTTACTAGAATCATGGACCGCTGCTGCGGTGGATGTCTAGGCTGGCCCCATAACCATTTCAAAATATCCATAAAACTTTGTCTGTTCGATGATATATATGAGTATATTCAATCAACAATGAACTTTCCTCTATGTCTAAAAATAATCCTCAAATATATGTAATTATAACTCTTTTCTTGTATTCTTATCCTATAAAAAAAAAATTCTTAATTTATATTTCTGTAATTATCGCTAATCCTATAAAAAATATGATGTATTTATAGATTTATGAAATTATGGATTCTGTGTTTAAGTTTAGTTGTAGAGCTCTTTTTATATTTCTGTTATTATGTCATTTTATATTTCTTTATATGACTTTTTTTATTTTCTTTTTATATTTCTCATTACCGACATGTATTACCCAATGTTTATGTAAATGCTCTGATGGGCGTATATATACTGAAATAAATAAAAAAAAAAAAAAAATATTGCAGGACAAAAGTTGACACTGTAATATATTAATGCTTGCATCATTTTATGTATTATCTTAGGTTAGGTATAGTTTTGTTGTTTTTATTTCGAGGATTATTAAATAGATAAACAAACAATTGGAATTTTCTTCTTCTGTTAAAGTTTTGAAATACACGGCGGGAACCATTATCAGGGTTAATGCTTATTTGTGAATTATTTTTATACATGAAGAAAAAAATGTACTTTTATAAATAATTCTGTAACAGCTATTTTTTCACTTACAAGCTTTTTTTTTATAAATACTATTTTATTTATATAAATATATTTTTTTCTATAATTAAATTCAGCACGATTGGCACTATATTCAAATCTTACTAAATGGTACCTTCTTGCAGGTTATTGTTTTATTGAATTAGTTATTTAAACGAGATTCAAAGTAGTGTATATGCCTCCTAAAACTGCTATTCAATTTTATTACAAGCTGCACCATTTAGTCATTTATTTTCTTAATAATATTATAAAGTGTGCGAAAGAAAATGATTTGATTTGATGAATGATTTGAAAGTGTGTGACAGTAAAATAGTCTATAAACTGTATAAACTACCTAACTAAAATGCCACAGCACAACCGTACTCGTGTCATAGTCAGGGCCGAACATAATAAAAACGATTTTGAAATAAAATACATGTTTGAATAAAAAAAAAAGTAACCCATAAAAACCAAGTTTTTACTATACTCCCTTTCTTTGTAAAATATAACAATAACTAAGGACGAATTAAAACATATAACATAACACTTACAAAAATTTAATATATTTAATATAGAAATTTAATATATTTCTAAAATGTCAGATGTTTTGAGATGTCAAGATTTTGATAGATTCAATTATTATCAATATCGTACCTTATGAATTTCCAGCGTCAAATGAATTAGTCAGAATCAGATTTGAGTAATGTAGAATTCTTCAAAACTAAGCAGAAATCTAAAAGAAATAAATTATTATTTGATTTTTTCCCAAAAAACCCAATTTTGCTGTCATCTGTGAACCAATTGTTTTGTAAATTTTCGAAATTCGTAGTGATGTCTATTATACCGATGGAGTAATTCAAATTTAGAAAATATTCCGCGACGTTATCGGGCCGCCGCGCCGTTGCTAATCAAACTTTTCTAATGATTCCAATTTGAAAAAACCAATAAAATTTCTAAAAATCCGAAATTATACTATAATTATTCATTTTTTTAACGAAAATTTGATAGATCTTCTTGATCGTCGCCACGAGTCTGCTTGCCAAGTTTCAGCTCGATTGGATCACAGGAAAAGGGTCGAAAATCGATCCAAAGTTTTTGTTGACGGCAAGCAAGCAGACGCCACGAGTTAATATGAAGGGAGTAAAAACATTTTTTTGTAATTAATAATGTTTAGATATTTTATCATTACTTTATTATAAAAAAATATTATTGCCAAAAGATGAGACAGTTCACTACACAGAAATCAAGTGCTTCAAAAGTAAGATATTTGCATATTATCATAGTTTACATTTGAAGATTGGCTGTTGGTCCACCCCTTTGCTCCCACCCTGTCCGCCATTACATGTCCATTTGCGTCTGGAGGGTTGCATTTAATTGAGAGTGTTTAGTGCTCGGTGTATCTGGTGGCCCCCAATACCTACCCTCCCGGGGCCGAGCCCAGACTATTCACTGCAACAATTATTATTATACTTGGAGTGCATTGCTTGCCGGCACAACTTGTTAATAGGACAGCTTGAAATCTAGGAACATTCTGAATTTGATTAATCGCGCTATTTTTCCTGAGGATAAAATTCGTTTTCAGGATTGAGGCTATGCTTAAACTTTATTTTTTGACAATTAAAAATGGTTATTTGTATATCACATGCAAGGCTTTAAGAACAAATTTTGATTGAAAGTACTAAAAATATTAATGACGGATAGGCTGATGAAAGATTTTCATTGAACTGATGTAATGTAAGACAGAGCTAGAAAACTTTCCCTGTGTGCATATTAGTTTTATATACCTATATTTGGAACATACAGTTGTTTTTGTAATTTTAATAAACTTGGCAGGTAATTCGAAATACGAGTTGTGGAATGATAAAATGTTTCGTATCTCAAAATTCCACTCATTGGTAAAGTTTTGATTGGTTTTCGCTGTTTCAATAGAGAATTATTAAATTATGGCGTTGTATATTATATTTTAACAAATTTACCAAATTACATAAGACTTTGTTTTATACCAGATAAATTGTACATAATATATTGCTGCATTCAACTCAATGGTTCATATATTGTTATCAATTCCACTGAAGCTAACAAATTATATAAAAGAAAAGCAAGCAATCATTAACATTGCTAAAAATAACGGCTATAGAGAAAAAACCATAGATAATATTATAAAAAAGAAAGAAACACAAACAGCAATATACACATACTTATATTACAAAACACTAAATGTCAACAATAAAAATTAACCTTGGACAAAAATAATATATTTAGGAAAACTTACAATGGATTTATTAAATTCATGCAAAGACAAAAAAGTTCAAACCCGCGTTCTACACGAAAAATAGTATCAAAATTTATTTAATGAACAATAAATCCAAAATATCCGATGAAGATAAAAGCGGAGTATATCAATTAAGTTGTTGAGATTGTGATGCAATTTACATCGGAAAAAGTGGGAGGAAAATAAAGGAACGACTAGATGAGCATAAAAGAGCCATTAAAAACTTAAGTTTAAATTCAGAAATGGCAGAGCATGCCAGAATGGAGGGACAAAAGTTTGATTCGAAATTGTTATACGGGTGCAGTAAAGGAAGAAGAATGGACATCTTGGAGATCATAGAAATTAATAATTATAAAATAAATAATATAAATATAATTAACATCCAAATACCACCCATAACCTCTCCACTCCTATCCATTCTAATCCCGCCCCCGACCCCCACCACCATTACGCCCACCCAATCCCTATAAATACTGTCTCGAATTATTTTTAATTTAGTTGTAAACGTGTTCATATTGACAATGGGAGAAATCTCGAAAACGTTCTAACAATTCAAAATAAATGTATAGTGGAATAAAAGAGTGTTGTGTTTATCCTCATTTTATAAAATATTAAAAAAATCATCATTTAAACTGCAATTAATACATTCATGAAATTATCCAATATTCCATATTGTAATATTTTTTCTCGCTCTCTTCCATTCATTGACCACCCCTTCGAGTCAATGCGCAGGCAATCTGTGACAACTGACTGAAGAAAGTCAGGTGTAATTAATATATCGGGAACGCAAACATTCAGTTCAGCCATAGACGTACTCGGATGTTATTTGATAATTTTATGAAACGATAGCGTTGTGTTACATGATTAAAATGTGGTTTTGTTCGTTTTTTGTTAGTTTAGTTTAGTTAGTAAGTTAGTTTACATATTCTGATTTTATACGATGATTTTGTAAAAATAAATTTCATTAACTTTTATTTTAAAAAGAGATATATACGCGGGATACGTGTCACATTAATATTCTTACTGTTTTCAAATGAAGCTAAACGCATGTGCTATGAAAACAGGACTAACTTGCTGGTCTCACGGAATGGTGGTCCAGTGGTTGTTGGCCCAAAACCAATGACCGTTGGATCGCCTAGTGAGAATCTTGACTACTAGACTAACGACCTATTATTTGCTTATTTAAATTTTTTAATAACTATAAAATAAAAATAGAGACGGTAGTGCGACACACGCTTCAGTTTTTTTCATCTAAAACAACTGCTTGGCTCGGAGCGCAATAAAAAAACATAACAAAAATTCAAAAGGCGGTGGGAATGCAATCAGGTCACTGAAATGAGCAAAGTTTTAAAAAAAAATTATCTTCCGATGTTTCCATTTTAACGACACGAATTTAATTATCTAAATAATAGACAGTTCAGCCAAGTAGAGAACTACTCTCACGACATTACATCAAACTAATTAAAGCAATGAGTAAACGTCTGCTTTGACGAAGGTACTCGCCAGCGGAATCAAATCGCTGCAATTACTTGCATTGACTGCAATATTTATATCGCACACAATGAGGAGGGATTCGAGGATGGTAAAGCGTAAACAAGAGATTTATAAAGCGTTAGAAGAAATAATGGTTCCATTGATGATGGTAAAGAAGAGGTTTTTTAAATCCTTTCCGACATTCGATTTTAATTATTACTTAAATGTACTGTAAAAAATACTAATGTGTAATATTTCAAATAATATTTTAATAATGGAAAATTGACTGAAAATGTGAAAACTTAATTTAATTAAATAACTTCTTCAGTATCTTCTGGTTTGGGTCTTCTGGGGTATTATGGCGTGTTATTACGACCTTTCTGGCCGATTTTCAGTATTTCCTTCTTCGGTATTTTATTTTTCTTACTTTCGAAAATATAAAAAAATTGCCCTGAATAATGTAAAAAAACATTTAGAGGTACCTTAACATGTTAGCTAAGATGGACGGATGGCGTAGAGAGAGAGGGATCTGAGGGCAATCGGTGCGATGAACTGGAGAAGGCGGGTGATGGATCGGGTGGAATGACGAAAAATTCTGGAGGAGGCCAAGGCTCACGGTGGGCTGTAGCACCAATGATAATGATGATGATGATGAAACGTGTTATTTAAAATAAGAGATAATGTCGTAGCTTTTGATTTTTGTCCAATTTTTGCTCAATCAATTTATTATGTATCGCTTAACACGGGAACTGAGTATGTAAACCAACATCGACTTATAAATAATATGTAAATTAATTAACGATCTTTTTTAAGAATAATTATTAATTATTTTCTATTTATATCATATTTTACTAAACTAATTTATTTAAAAATAGACTTACTTGATGTTTGCAGTAGCTCTTCAAGACGCTAAAGTCTTTCCACTTTATGTTGTGCTTATTTTGGAGATGTGTTTATTTTCAGATACATTTTGTTGTTGTAGCCGGGCCACGTGATCGAGGATCCCCTCGCTATTCTAACTCAGTTGTTGCTGCGCTTCTCATGAGCTTTTCGATGGGAAAATAGCCCTATTCAACAGTCACACTCTCTCCCGCATACTTCACTAATGAAGCGGTCAGGTTGCGTTGATCGGTCACGTTGACGCATGGTTGCGGCTCGCTGCTCATTTGCTCATCATCAGCCCGAGAGCAAAATCTCCTCCAGTTCACACGATCTTATGCCAGCTGCTCCCAATTCTCGGGTGCTCCACATAGGCTCAGCGATTCTCGGAGACAGTCTTTATATCTTTTTTTCTGTCCTCCGGCCTTCCGCCTGCCCACTATCTCCCCATATGAGACTCGCTTAGGAAGTCTGTGATTGCCCATGCGCAACATATGTCCCATCCACCTCAATCTCGCTTCCACGATCATGTCCTCAAAACATTTAGAGCAACGCAGAAAATTAACGTTAGATATATGGTCACTCCAGTGGATCTGTAGAATGTGGCGAAGGAAGCATTGGTGGAACATTTCCAGTCTCTCAACGTGTCTTCTGTAGGGTACCCAAGCCTCCATTCCATACAGTATGAAAAGCACAATAGCTTTATAGACTGCTAGCTTTGTTTGCTGGGAAATATCTCTGCTACAGAAGACTCTTATCATTCAGTTTGGCGATAGCCGCTGAAGCATTTCTTAGACGGTTCTTCAGTTCATCAAATGAGGAATTGGATGTTAGGATGCTGCCTAGTAGGTAAAGTTGGGTACATCCTCCAGTTGTACTCCCCCCACTCTGATATCCGTTAGATCAATTGTCCCGTTATCTGCAGAGCATGTTAGTATTTGTTTTTTTTTTACGTTTTAACCTCTAGGCCAAACATCTGGTACACCTCGGTATACACCTTGATGGTTTCTCTGAGGTCTTCTTCTGAATGTGCAACCAAGGCGCAGTCATCGGCATATTGCAGCTCAGATACATATCATAGTCGTCCAAAGACTATTCTTTGAATTGCTAAATTTAGAACCCATAGTAATATTTGTATTTATGCCTTTACCTTTAAAACGTAACCCGAGATTACATTTTTGCGAACTTGTAAGTATTAAAACTCTACCTACTTCATACATTTTACAAAGTATATAGATGTATACGAGCAGTTAGTTACAAACGATTTGAAATACTTTTTTGATTTAATTTTTAATTTTGTATTATTTATAAAATAATATATAATTATTTTTTAAGCTAAGCGCTTATGTTATCAACAAACATGTATGTGTTATCTTTACATTACGGCAAAGTAAAAAGGGGTATCCTTGTCTAGAGGCGTAAATTTTGGACTTTTTTCGAGCTCAATTGAGAAACAAAAAATAAACTGTAAATTTTTTTTTACAAATAATTATTACAAAATATTTTTAAAAAAAAATAAATTAAATAAATTAAAAAGTTGGCGGCAAACAAGGATACTGATTGACATAATATCTCGTGTTCTATTTAGAAAATTTATTTCAAAATTTTCACAGGCCTTCAATATATAGTTCTTTATCGCCCCTACAACTTTTATATTTAAATAATTTTTGGGATTTTTTCGTTTTCTCTTAGGTAAGGGCTATAACGACGTTCTTAATAATAAAGATTTTTTTATTTTGTTTCAGATACCAGAAGGGTCGCAATCGTGTCAACCAGTACATCCACTTTTTTACTCCCAAATCTACCAATTTTCAATGTTTTTTTTCATTATTTTTCGTATATTTTTAAAACTTCAATAAATATATTGTAAATAATGGAAGCTTAAAATATTTTTTTATTGAACTCAAAACTCACTCAGCTTCCTAGAAAAATAAAACCTCCACAACAAATGTCTAGTTTTTTTTTTAAATCTTATAATTGTATATATCTACTGCTTGTTGAATTTTCAATATTTTCAATTTTTTTTAATACTATACCGAAATCATCTTAATTGATTTACATGACTCTCTTTTATCGATATTATTTCATACAAATGACACTTAAAATAGTGCGGTTTCAATTATTTATTATATTTAAATTTATTTTAATGTTCTACACATACTGTATTGTATTATATACATATTACCTACCTACGTATTATTTTATCAAAATTCATGCAACAATTTTCTATTAAAAATCTTATAATAATCAATATAAATTTCCTTGTAGTTAAAGATGTAACGAGATAACATATTTATGATTTAGTTGTACTTGTAATAATTATTGATTCGAATACATATAATATAATCTACGAATAATAAATAGGTACACGTTTATAATATACTGTGCCCCAAAATCAGAAATCGTTTTTTTCTAATACTATAAATTATAAAGCGATACTTTATAAAAATTTCATCTCATTTGCGATGAACTATTAAATTCGACAAATAAATGGAAGGATATTTCATTCATAACTTTGTGTTGCAATATCTCAGATTAATCTAGATATCGCTCATGATAAAACAATATTACCTCGTAGGCCACTTAATACAAATTTTACAGGGGAGGCAAAAAACAAAAAACAGACTCTATAATAAATACAATAAATAAATAGAATACGGGGAATTACTTTAGTAGAATAGATATTTTAATAGAATACGGGGAATTACTTTAATAGAATAGATATTAATAGAATAGAAAGCGATTTGAAGATACAAGCTTTTGCAAGATAAGATATTTGCACAATTAAAGACAAATACGGAAAAAACTTAATTTTGACAAAAGTGTGATATGCGAAGAATTGTTTCATCGTAAGGGATATATTAATGACCCTTGTTGTCTTGTGAAAGTTAAATTGGTATCTTATAACCAAGTTCTGCGTTCTGCGTCCGATTTACGGTGAGATCATGATTCAGTTTTTCAATTATGATTTTCTTAAGCCTGTGTGTTTTTGTGATAGGTTTCGCTTCAGGTAATGGGTCTCATTACCTGTTAAAGCCTTAACAAATTCGATGTTACTTTATTATTCCAGCGCACGAAATTACTTTTGATATTATTATAAAATTATATATATTTGTATTTGGTAGGTACTATTTTTGGAAATTATTGTAAAAGGAAACCATCACGTTTGTTGCATTTGGACTTGTTGGGGTTGCATGGAAAAAACACCGATAAATTATTTTTAATTAAACTTGTTAATACATTTTATCATTACAGTTTACGTATTATAACTGGATTTGATTGAAAAATATTTAGTTGTTAGGGAGATGAAATCTTTTTTACATTTTTTAACACTGTGAGAAACTTTGGGGTGTACGGTTGAAGCACATACTTATTTTTATCGAGAAAGATGTAAAAATGTTGTTCTGAAATAAATTTGTATTCTTTTTATGATTAAAAACAAAGGTTTCTGGTTTAGGTTACATGTTTTGATATCTTGATTGATTTCTGTATTGCCTGACTGTATCCTGCTAACTGGCATTGTAGACAAAATGTGTTTGTTCTAACGGTCTTAACGACCTGATTAACAGGGTGGCATGAAGTATCTACCGGAACTTAAAGCCCTTTGGAAGCATGCCGTAATTGGTGCAGTGTTGCTGTTATCTGCACGTCATACAGTTTATTTATCTTTCTCAGGGGATGTGGAAGAGAAAAAGTGGAAGGGATGTGAGAAGTCGGGGGCGCTGAGAAGACAATTTCGTGTCGCGTGTGTGGAAGCACATAGCTCCTCAACTTTTGGTTCGTAGATTATGATAATTTTTTTTTATATCAAATACTTCTTTTACTCGTTTATGTTTATACTTTTTAATGAAAACTCATTTTTCACAATTAGTTATTATACAATTATAATTTTCTGAGTGTTTTTGTGATATGTTTTGATTCGGTAATTAGGCCTCATGATCTGTAGAACCACCCATATATTACTACATTTTAATCAAGTTAATGTAACGAAATATATACATATATGTTATTTAAATTTTTCATTTATTTATGGAAACAAGTCCCGTAATATTTAATAAAAAATAAATAAATGAAATTAAGAGAAATACACAAATATCAAATAATAAAACTGAAAAATTAAATGCTGGAACCTGGATTCGAACCACGGACCTCTGTTTTACGCGAACAGCGTGTTACCAATTTCGCTTCCCGAATAAAAATGGAATAATATAAATAAGTGAATTAATAATTCAAAGAGAACCATATAACTATCAAATATTGACGACTTATTAAGTAGCTGGGATAGCATTAATGAAAATGTTATTTAATAGAAGAGACTTATTTTGAAATTGGTAATTTTATATTGTTTCTTGTATTTTTATATTGTATTGTTGATTAGTATTTGAGTTTTTAAGATTAATGTTTTTAATTCATATGTATGTATTCGGATGTTTATAATTTACAATTTTTGTATATATTGATGCGCCTACAGATAAATGTCCATGTGGTGTTTTGTGGGTTTGATATGTAAAAATAAGAAAAGTTATAAAAAAATAAAAAATTGACAATCATAATTTTTTATACCTATTTTATTTGTCCTGGAAGGGGTTGTATACACTAACATAGTGTCATTAAAAATTTACATTTTTAAAAATAATATAAAAAAATCTTTAAAAACTGTCAATTAGAAACCATGATAATGCATACATTTTTATCAATTTCTTACTTATTTCTTATTTGAGATGAGGTGTAGCTATTCTAAAACAATTAAATAAAATGTATAATTTTTTATCATAAAGTAACTATTAAACTTAAACGCTTTTGTCACTACTGTTGTTTGGAGATAAGCAGTTTCTCTCATCAGGTGATAATTTAACTAAATACTTACAGAACTATCCTAAATGGTGAAGGGCAGGATATGGAAGAGGGAGGGGTGTTTTTGGTTGTTTTGCGAGTATGGAAAAACGGACAAAATATAAGGAAATTTCTACAGTTTACAAGTTATTCATTATTAATAGCTTATGAGATACTAAGTCTTAAAACTGTAGTAGCATTTTATCAAAAACTAACCAATATGTACCAAATATAAAATTATGATAATTTGTAAAAAAAATTATATATATTTTAATAATAAAAATTAATGTAAACAACAACAAAGTGCGTAAATCAAGCATGACAAGTGAGAAGTGGAAAAATTGAAATAATATTTCTAGGTGTTATTACTTTAAATTACCAGTATGTTCGCGTACTTACTATTACGAAAACTGAAACAAAGTTATCAACACGGAGTAATGTAGCTTCAAGATGAAAATTGTTGAGAACCTCCCTCAAAGGTAGGCTGGGATGTACAGTCGTCGGGGGAATGAAATGGAAGTGGCGCTCGCAGGAACAACACCTGAAATTTATTGTTTTATGATGGTGGAAATTGCATGATGAAAATTATACGGGTGGTTCAGATGGAAACTTTTTTCAGGAGCCGCCCCAGCATCCGTCGAACACAGCTTGTTTCTTCAATTCGCACCGAGAAGATTTGAAAAATAAAAAAAGTGCTTATATTTTTGGAGAAGTAATTATTATTAACGTTTGATAAATTACTCGTGTAATCAAGAATTACAGAAAAAAAGAAACTGCGCCATGACCGAATTGTTGCACAAGACTATTGGTTCACAAGGAATAAAAATGCATATTCATCACGTGGTGACAACTCTTCATTAAAAAAAATATCAAAGAAAGTTACGCTCGTTCATATATATACGAATTAATATTGTTATGAGCATAACAGCTGGCGTCTTGCGGTCTGATCCCCACAAAAAACAAAATAAAATGCCAAAATATTTTTAAATTATTTTTTTAAATTTAGAATTCAAACAGCCTATTTGATACTTAGAAATGGAACATTTGATTTAATAAGAATATGAGCCAATTATATGAAATCATTTGATTAACCTAGAATATTATGTATTGTACGTAACAGAATAAGAAGACATAAGTAACAAAATGTAAATGCAATAAAAAGATGAACGGAAGATTTAAAAAAAATATATATTCTAAAACATTAATACATGAAGGAAGTACGGTGAATTTATTTCCAGGGGGAAAGGAAGGTTGACGGGAATAGATTTCCAGATATTGACATTCTCATGTATTTAATTTAAATACATACGTATCATATTTTTAACAAAAATATATTCGATTTACTTCATTTGGGTTATAATATTTTGAATTTCTTCTCTACCTATTTGAAAGCCGATTTTGCGTGCACAAAATATACATACATCCAATGTAACCAATAAATCGTAGAAAACAAGCGTTCGTCATGGATCCGTCGTGAATGGGTTACGCAGAAAGAATTTAACCCACTAAATGATAAAAATGAGTTAATGTAGGTACGGGTTTGGATAGCTCAATACGATATCTTTATGTACTGAAAATGCCTGAGATTTAAGTGATATAGTTTTGGGTAAATTCAATATTTTACTCACCCACATCACAGTCACCAACAATAAATTAATTCTTAAACTAAAAAAGTGATTTGACTGTTTTCTGGGGCATCAAATTTTACGAATCCTTGGAAAACAAAAATAATAATCGAAATTCATGTGGTGTGGACGCATTATGCAACCTTTTAATTCTACTGCTACAACATGATAATAATTTTGTAGAAAATATCTAAGGGGGTTAAACATTTTTTATGCCTCAGATAATACTTTTTACTTCATACTTTATCAAAATCATAGAACATAAAACCAACACAAAAAGTACTGTTTTTTATACATTTAGACATTTTGTAGATAGAATCCAACCGGTAAAATGCATCATGTCTTCGTAAATAAAAGTTTTTTTCTTATAGTAACATTAAAAAAACACAAAAAAAACATCTCCACAGTGAGCCCTATGCAAAAAAATATGCAATAATGAATTAAATATCAACGTCTTCGATTTTTTTGGTTCAAATTTTTAGAACTCATATCCCCAGTTTCATGTTTTTTGGATTGGATGCCTTTTGTAGAACTACATTTCTCCTATTTATTAGGGACCGTGGTCGGATGCATCTTAATGTTTAAAAATGCCATTTCAAAATATATGATAAGTTATATAACTACCTTTATATTTGTTCAAGTTATTTAGTAATGGAGAAGAAGAACAAGTATTAATACAGTAAAAATATGGCTACTTAAAATCGTGCCGCAAAGTTATGCTTCCAATTTAGCGAGTAGCCATCTCCTATTACATGTACAAACGACGAAATTGCTACAGTTTTCACAACAATATTAAAATTTTGTTGTTGAATAGATACTAAAATAAAGTTTGTATTACCGTTTAAACTTAAAAACAAAATTACAGTCTTACAGTTATCGTATATATATTGTTAGTACTAGAATTAGGAAAACCGTGAATTTTGTTAACATCTCCGCGCACTTAGGAATTAAAGTTGTAAAGGTAAGTAATATTTTCAATTAAAACGTGTCCAAAACTTTCTTTAAAAGCAATATTCTAGAAACGGTGTTGGAATTCCAAAACGATGAGGGTCCTTCTGACAGTATGTCGTAATATAGAAATATTATTGTCAATTTAATTCCGTGTTCCGCTGTTCCTGTCAGAAATAACCGTTATCGTTAAACTTTAGCATTTTTTGGCGAACAAGACGACCCCCGGAACTTGAAACCCATTGTTTGTGAAGGAATTTGGAGGGGTGGCGGAGCAAAATTACATTTCCAATTCATGATACTTTGCGCCGTGTATTTAAATTTACACTTACCCGTAACGAGAAATATAAAGTAGAGTATCATCGTCGTATTTAAACCACTACTTGAGGGGCCTAACGCCTTAAGAAATTCAAATATTTTTTTATTATTACGTTGTGCGACAGAAGTATTTTGTTTTGTTTTGAATTCAGGAACTCACGATATACTTTGTAATAAGTGTTAAGTACTGTTATTACTTCGTGCCATTAATAGATGCCGTTATGCCTGGTTATGATCATTTATATGCCTTAAATTAATAATTTTACCACGAGTATCCCATGGATCGAAAAAAACGATAATCGGAAGGGGGGGGGGGCACTATTCGATGGCACACAGGGCGAGTGCCTTAGAAGTTCAAATCCAAGCTCCATTTTGTTTTCCAGAATCAAATTTTCAGAACGATGCCGTGTATTATATATTTATCATTCACTAAAACTGATAGAGTTTTCATTTTCCATGTAAATTGTAGCACTTTTTATTGTGATTATTATTGATGTTTTAGGGGTAGGGACGGTTACCTTGCCCGAAAAAGCCAGTCTTTTAAGTAAGATTGTTGTACGGTGCCCACTTCTCATCGCAAGTAACAATATGCTGCAAAAAATCGCCAATTTCATATCTGGTCAGGAGAAATGCAGCAGTCCTTTGCTGCTCTAGCCTGGTTAGAGACAATTAATGGGGAAACCAAATTCCTTCTTTGTTAATTTTACCGACGCAATGAAAGTATTTTTGTACTGTAAATCATAATAAATCAAGTGGAATCGATTAATTAAGTAACGGTTTGATGAGGATCAGACTCCACTAATTAAGTCAGAACATAATCATCGAATTTAAAGAGTAAAGAGAGGAGCCTCTCCGAGATTTCCATCACCATTTTATCAATTTCTTAACCAACCATGGACATTACCAAGTTTCAAAATATCTCCGTACAAATTAGTAATTTTCTCAACACACATCATCACTTTCCTTCATTTCTTGGTCACCCGTTGGTCTTGATATCGTTTACAAATAAAGATAAAAAAATATTTAAAAAAAAAAATCACAACCCTCACAGACCACCAATCCCACAATAATCCATATACCAATATTAAGTTTAAAAATCTTGAAAAATAGTGTGACAAAAACCTTAAAACCTTCAACATAACCTTCTGTTTTGCAGTAAGCAGTAAAACAACGACCTTCTGTTTTGCAGTAGCAGCCTATAATGCGCCACTAGCGCACGCACGAACGCTCCACAGCCTTCGACAGTGCATTCCATTCGCGAAGAAATCACGGGACCGTTAAAATCGAAGGCTTTCACGGGCGGTGTTGGAAACGCCGTAATCAATAAACTTTTGGATTATTAATTAACGCCGTTGGAACAGGCCGCCGTTTCAAAAGAGGCTCAAGGGGAGCTGGCTGAACCCAATTACCACCTCAGAACACACCCATTCATGTGAAGAGCCCGCGCGGCAACCGTGCCAGGGGTAATCACATCAGGTGCTTTAACACTATTAAAAAAATTAAGTTTCGGTTTGACCCAATATTTATATTCTGATGTATAATTATTAAACCAAATCATTATCGAGAAGATAAAGCGTCCTCGTCACAAGACCAGGACTGACCTGTCAACACAGATCAAGAATCTAACGAAAGAAGAAGAAGAAGATTATCAAGAATCTAACGAAAGAAGAAGAAGAAGATTATCAAGATCCACAGGGATCACACTATCAAGAACGGTCGTTGGTTATAAATAATTTTTCTAACCGAACGATTGTAAAATAAGGAATAAACGAATACCGTCTTGCAACAATGTGTTTTCACGAACGTCTAAGAGCGAAACTTCAGTGATAAGTCACCCCACCTGAAGATGAACAGTGTAATCTGTTTGAAACGTTGGGAGTATATCGGTCCTTCTCAGGATCAACTAATGTGGAATAACCGAGAAAATTTACCTCTTTTATATTTAAGCCGTGAAAATCTCAAATTGAGCATATTTATATATATAACTAGCTGTTCGTACCCGGCGTTGCACGGGTTAAGGATTAAGTTGAAAATAAATTTGTGGGGGGAAACAAAGGTTTGATTCTAACGGTATAGATTTGCATCGAAAATATATCAGGGGGAGGAGAAAAGGCATAAGGGGAGGGAGGAAACCTTTGTTACCCGCCGGGTCCTAAAGAATAAGTTTCCAAATTTTGAGTCTGATCGATAAAATGGCACAGATTTGCATTGGAAATATATCTGGGGGGGAAAGGGTTAAAATAATAGGTGAAAAATGTCGCATATGTTACCCGCCGAGTCCTTAAGAATATATTTCCAAATTTTGAGTCCGATCAGTCAAATTGTATAGATTTGCATAGAAAATATGTCAGTGGAAGGGAAGGGGTAAGAGAATAAGGGGAAGTGTTACCAATGTTATCCGCCGAGTCCTAAAGAGTAACTTTCCATATTTTGAGTCCGATCGCTCAAACGGTACAGATTTGCATCATTTGCATTTGTCAGGGAGAGGAGAAGGGGTAAGAGAATAGGGAGGAAATGTTCCCTATGTTACCCGCTGGGTCCTAAAGCATAAGTATGCATAATTTGAATCGAATCGAATAAACTGTGTGGATTTGTATAGAGGACAGACAGACAGTCATTGAGTTTTATAGGTATAGATTACAAGAATTACAGAAATTTTTGAAGAATATTTTTATTTAGTTAAAAAATGTTGTTTTCAAATCCCTGCCATGGGTGAATAAGTGCTCAGATTTCCCATGCAGGTTTCAAAATTCAAAAATATGAAATTCCCCGGCTGCAAAAAAGGCTCAGGCCGGGGGCGGGTTTTTGTGAACCTATACAACCCCCTTATCCGGCACTCACTTCCGGCGCAGCTCTTCAAACTGGTCTTCCTAATGATGATGCATTTGATTATGCAGGTTTCCTCATTACCGGCCCAGAGGCTCGCGCGAGATGACGCAAGAAGTCGGAGTCTTCAATGCTCTGGACGGATTTCAAAGTAATGTGAACTCCAACCATGTTTTCCAACCTACTCGTTACATTTTATCCCCCTGAATGGAAAATGATGTTATGAAATTATGATATACGCTTATGTATCACTAGACAAATAATGAAACTGTATCCCTTTTCTTAACTAAGGAGTATATTGCCATTCCTTCAAATTCTTGATTAACTTGATGTACTTATAATACGATGAATCGTATGATGTGTGGGCGTATTGCAGGCGTAATAAACAGTGTCCACGCATCCAAACATGAGATACACGTAACGAGATTTTGTTCCGGTGATAAACTCAGAAATTAGCTAGAGATTGTAAAAGAGACAAAACTCAAATTCTCGTGCAATATTTGACAGCGAGGCTGGAGATGTGTATACACCATAAGTATTTACAACTATTTGTTCTGAAATTTAAGATAGATAGAAGGCATTAAATTACCAACATTAATTCCGTCTTAACTGAAGAGATTATAATACACCCAACCAAAGGTCAAAGATTTCGAATGATTTAGAGAAAATAATGCCGATAACAACATTGGAAAGTATGATGCTTCGTTATTATTAGTTATTAATTTTAAGTATATATATTACTAATGCATAGATGGCGTAATGTGCTCATTATTTATTTAAGATAATGGAAAATTATTAATATTCGATTTGATTTATCTGAGACGCAGGTTCAATTTTTCGAACATACGAGTATTAGGCACACAGAGGATGATAACCCGGAAAAGGTGGTAACAGAAAAGTGGAAGGCCAGAGAGGAATATTCCGCTCTCTCCAATGATGGATAGATCAAAGGCACTACTGGTTATCCTGTCGGAATGGGTATCCTAGTAAAGGGTTAAAAAGAAGAAGAAAAACAGTGAAATATATCGAGATATACCCCGGCTCCCGTGGATTATGGTTTATTAATGTTAAATGAAACATGCTTACGTAAGTGTCTATAATAATTTTTAGTTAAATATTTTTTATAATAATTATGTTAAGGATTCTCCGTCAACCATTGTGACATTCCTATTATCCTACCGAAAGCATTTAAAGGAGTCAAACCTTACGATTTATTTATTATATGGCCAATAATACGTCTACTTACACCCTAGGTCTTTTGGAGATGTGGAGAGAACCGTATTCCTAGTAATGTGTCTAGATAACTAACTCCTACTGTATGCGAAAGAACCGAGTCGTACCTGAGTATGAAAAATAACTAATGTAACTAAAACTTGTCTACGCAAGAAATATACCTACCCAGTTTATTTATTAGAAGATTGGAAGGATTATTGTTCTCCACGGACGTGACACCTACGTAGTGTCTTCAAACGATATTAACTAAGTACCAGGATTAAAATATGTTTCCGTAAATACTTCGATTCTTTTTAGAAAACGTACTGGAAATCTGACGGTTTCGTCTATACGAGAGATAACAATCTACATTGTGTTACTAAACTCAAACTGAAAAGTAGTGTATAAGGAAACAACAAACAAACAACTATGGAACAAATAATAGTAGCAACAACTTCCTTGAATCAAATGACTATAGCTATGCTACATCCTGTGTATCAGTGTTGAAATATAGTTTTATTAATCTGCTGTAAATGCGTAGACACGCGCCTAGAATACCGGCCGTTCACATATTACCTCTGACTCATAGTGGAAACTTGGAACCTATATTTCACAACATTACGTAATATTCAGTCTCTAGCCGGTTTTATGTACAATAATATACACAGTTCGATATTTGCCACGGTTAATTATATTTCGGAAGAGAAACATACATGGATACGTATACATTACAATAAAATATAATCCCCCAATGAAATTCGTCGAAATAAAACGTCACCGGATGCATTAAAATCGTTCGAGCGGGGTAAAGAGAAATGTCCACGTATTAAATAACACTGGGATAAACAATTATAAACACTTATTAATGGTACGTTCCTTTCGCCTATAACGTGCGTGGCCTGTTCATATTGGGAGAAATAATACATATTTTTACTATCTAAGAAATACAACATTTGAAGTGAATTTCTTTATGAATAGATAGACAAGGTTCCGAGGGCAGTTTGTTCGAAGGAATTCTAAAACATCCCGTGATTTTATATGAAATAATAGTTTTATTTGAGTACTAAATTTTATCATACACCCCCAGAATATTTGCTGGGGGGGATCAAGGCTCCGCGCCCGCCTAAAGCAGGTGGTTAGTTTCCTAAGTGACTATGACCTCTCTTGTTCCTATTTTGGAACGCACTGCATTCCGAGATATATTTCTGCTTTACGAGACGCGATCCTGTGATTTTGATCTGCGGCTAAAGCAAGCTCTCAAAGTTCTTTCCCCTAGGCCCTAGGCGAGGTAAATTTAGGTGAAAGAATCCCGCGATGTAGTCCTATAGACTAAGAATATTATTAGATGTACTGCTTATTGTAGGGCTAAATGGAATAGCTGATCCGACTGGAAAAACCCGTCCCTTTTAGAGTGCATCAATCAGATTTACACTAGCATTGCCGAGGAATTGGTGATAGTTATCCAAAAGGTTGTTTGAAAGATATTGAAGTGACATTATTCCTGTATGATGGTTACAGCTAGTTGTGAAATTCGTGATGTGCATATGTCTGCCAGTAGGTAGAACCCCGAGAGGTCGCCTATTCAACCGAGATGGTAAAGACGGTGAGTAATGAATGATGAGGTGTGATAGTAATGTCCTGTCCCAATCTCGTATGAGGTCAATACAAAAGATTTGAATAAGTGATTTTTCTTCAG